>OZ020268.1:121631022-121813522 GCA_963971225.1 Melieria omissa | reverse complement strand
GACTCACATAAGGTTGAACGCAATTCACATGTGGCATGCTGCAACTTTCACCCGGGCACTTGTACGCAGTGCACTCACTGCCTTTATGTCTCTTATTACCGCAGTGCAACGCTATTTTGGCTGCAGCGCAAAATTATTCAAATATTCATTGTAACTACGAGACAGCACACAATGAGCGTTCTGAACTTGCAGTGCCGCCACCTCACGCACCTCATGACATATGCATGAAAACTTGGCTGCTGTTGAATTGTTTTTAATACGCATCGAATATGTGTGTGTGTGTGTGTGTGTGCGTGCCACAAATTCTTGCTAGCTGCAGTTAAATGTGAAATTGAAATGTTGCACTGTCAGCACGGCAACTTACGCACCCATACAAGTTTACCCACATTCATATATTTACATATGGTTGCATGTTGTTGCAGCTGCAACATGACAATTTCCTACAATTTTCCCGCACCAACTGTTGCCGCTGCGGCTGCTGCCGTTTTGCCGTTTCTCAACTTGGTGCAAGCTCGTCCTTCAGGCTGCTGGCGTTTGTTACCGCAAATGTTGTTGTCAACTGTGTGTGTGTGTGTCAGGTCGCATGCAGTCGTGTGCTTGGGATGCCAAGGCAAAATGTTGTCTCTATAAATATATCAATATGTGTTTGTGTGTATGTGTGTGTTAAGCACACAAACACTTATGCAACGCTGTGTAGTTGTTGTTTTGCGTCTAATGCTCTGGCAAATAAATTGATGTGTTTTCGTGTAAATTCGTTTCAATTCGATTTCGTTGCCATTTTAATAGGATTTTCAATATGCTGGCAACAACGTTACCGAACGGCAGCGGTGCAGTTCTCATCGTTGTTCTTGTTGTTGCATTGCACAATGTGACAGTTGGGGCGGAGTTGCTGTAGTTTTTGTGTGTTTACATACATAAACGTGGTAAAAATGTTGCAATTTTAGGTGGATTACCGCACACACACACAAACTGCGTGCTGAGTAACCAACTCTGATGCGATCGCATAAGGTTATAGAAAAAATTACAACAACAATAGAAAAGTTGAAATATTTGTGAATATTTGAATAAGAAGTTTAAAGTTTTCTATGTAGTTGCGCTGGAAAATGTCAATTGCAGTGATTGTGTGGTGGGTGTGGTTGTTGTTGTTTTTATACTCTACGCTGGGTACTTTCGTTTGAATATTGAGTGAATAAAGTATGAAAGAAGTGGCTGGGGAAAAATGTACATCGATTTGGTTTGCTTTGAAGCAAATAAGGGAAAGAAATGCAGCAATAAATTAAATAAAATAAGAACACATTTGGACTGATTTCAATTTCCTTCTTTGGTAGTAAAAATCTTTTGAAAAGCCAAAGAAATTTTGTGCTGGTTGTCGAACTTGAAATTCGTTCCTATGGAGTTTTCTTTCAGTTTTTCTAGACTTTAGGTTTAGTTTTAGAGAGATTTTGAAATGTACTAAAAAACCGGTCATGTGTTTCTAAAACCAGCACTAAAAACTGATACGAAAGAAGAAGTGAGAGATGACAGTATTTAACCCTTTCGAACCCGAATTTTACCCCGTGTCTCGATATTACTTTTTGGTATTGAAATCATAAAGTATTTGCCTTTTGAACAATTTTAGCTTAAAACGGGTTAAGTAAATGTTGTATCAATATTTTTTTAATTACAGGAAAATGATTTAATGTTTATGAAAAAATACAAAACTATCACTTTTTGATTTTATTTAACCATTATTAAAGAAACAGGGTTTGCCTTTTGAAAAATTTTAAGCTTAAAGCGGGTTAAACAAATTTTGTATCAATATATTTTAATTACAAAAAATGAGGTAATTTTTATGAAAAAATACAAAACTATCACTTTTTGATTTTATTTAACCATTATTGAAGAAACAGGGTTTGCCTGTTGAACAATTTTAGCTTAAAACGTGTAAAATAAAATTTGTATCAATATTTTTTAATTACAGAAAAATTTTTTATTATTTATGGAAAAATACAAAATTATCACTTTTTGATTTTATTTAAATATTATTAAAGAAACAGGGTTTTGATCAAACGCGTCCACTTCGTAGACTTCAATTAGAACACAAACTTTCCCAAATATAGCTGCAAATTTTTGGAAATTATTTTGGGAATAACAGTAAAATTTTAGTAATTAGCTTTGAATTCACTTCTGAAAATATTAATTTGTTGGTGCCTACTTAAGTTAAAACCATAAATCAATCGTAGCTTTTGCTATAAAATGACAAATAGGTGAAGTTGCTCTCAAGCAACTTTTGGGCGGAAAGGGTTAAAGAAATGCAAAAATCTTCAAACAAATGAATGTTTATTATTGTCAATAAGTGTGCAGTCTCTTCACAAACCACAAGGCAAGGTTTGTGTACAGGAATGTACAACAAAAACAACCTTTTTTAGTCTTTTAGTCTCCGGTAGGCAATGACTAAGTTCTTTGGTAGTGAAAATTGCAATAAAAATATTTAAATTTTAATTTGGATTTGGTGTTTGTTCAAATAACTCAAGAATTATTTAAAATATAAAGTCCAATAATAAATTTTCATTTTCATAATAATAAATAATCATATAACAAAATCTAAAATACATTTCAAACGTGATTCCCCGCAGAACAAGTCATAATTTTTTTGCTGTCATAGTAATTTGATGAGGGTATAAATAATTCGGCCATAACGGACATGCTTTTACTTGTTGTTGTACTTACTTGGATGTAGGACTTTCTGGGCCTTGCTGTGACTGGCGCAAAACGACGAATAGAGCTTGAAATGATTCACGTAGTAGAGGAAAGCGGAACCAATAGCAAACAAGACGTTCTGTAAAAATACAAATAAAATGCAAAAAGCAGGTTAGACAGGCATAATAAATGTGCTCTAAATATGTTTTATCTGAAAAACGTTGTTTAGTTGTGTGCAACGCTGGGAAAATGCGCCATTTTGGGTTATTTTTAAAATAAAAAGCAGCGAAAACTGCAGTCAGATCGAATGTGCAGCGTGTTGGCAACACTTGTTGATGTTTGCATTCTCCCCAGAGAAATTTTGCAAAAATAAAAATACAAATAAATACGTAGTATAGTTTTTTGTACTGAGCCGATATTTTCTGCGCATAACAAAAGTAAACTGCCACAAATACGAACACAATAAGCTAGTTTCAGGTTTGTGCGTTTGTGAGATGACATGGTTTGGCTTTTGTGTGTAATTGAAATGGCTGCAGCGTCAATTTTTGTCAGCCAAATCCCATTGCAAAGCGCATGGGAGTAGCATTGATTTTATTTGCCACAACCATGTAGTGGAATTAGCATAAGAGGCATTAAAGGTGGCAAAGTGTACACAAAACAAATGCCGCACACGAACAAAACAAGCTGCAAACAAAACGCAACCGACTGTGGGAATGCAGTGAATTGAAAGAGAAACATACATGGCACGCAGTTCATACATAGATGAATTCAAAGAAATGAAACTCATTGCTGATATAAATGCGACATTAAACATTGGGAAAATGCAACAAAAAAAAAATCAACGGAACTGTGTCAACTTCATACAACACGGTGTGCACTTCGAACTGAAGCAACTTGAGCGCAAAGGTGCTTAGATCAGATACGCAGATCGGAATTTGAAGTCCTTTGATTTACGCGTGATTTATGGTAAACAAAATTGCTCATATTTAAAAAAACCATAATAAAGTTGATGCCATCTAATCACTCGAACATTGCTTTGGAACTCAAATCGATTACACTGTGCGACAAAAATTTAAAAATTTTTTCACACCGGGAAAGATTCATATCTGCGTTTCACATACACATATGGATTTTTTCCGGTGTGAAAAATTCTGTCGCACGGTGTAATAATTACAGCCTTTGCATGCAACACGTCTTTGATTCATTTGACATTATGTGGCACTCAGACAAGCGGTGCACGCACACAACGAACGCTAAAGCGAATTAAACGAAAATGTATAGAAAAGTAGAAAAAAATAGTGAGCTTTTTTTGCGAAAATTCAGCAAACCAAAGTGAGAAAAACAACGAAACGAATGGAAGTAGGAAAAAGTGTAAAATAAAGCGGAAAATGCGCACAACAGAACAAGCATTGAATTGCAGCTCGACTCAAAAAATAACGGTACTCATGCAAGAAGCGGCTGTAAGTGCACATATAAAAAAAACACACACACACATACAGAACAGAAGTGACAGCGCTGCACATGTGTAATTAATTCGTTTGCATAGCGCGGGGCGCAAAAGAAGTGCGCGCGCGTCTGTGTGCGTCTGTGTGTGTGTGTGTGCGGCAACACCTATACCTGGTTTAGTGATATGTGCGGTAATTAAAAAGTGTATTAAGTGTGATGCAATTCAATGCAGACAAAACGCACAGCGGCGCAGCGAACGTTGAGTAGAAACGTTGACATGATACTCGTATTTCGTGCTCTGCGCTCTGTGCTCTGTTTTGTGCAATTTTCTATGTGTATTTTGATTTTTATGTTGTTGTTGTTGTTGTTGTTAGTGGAGTTACTTTTTCCTTTGATGTTGGTGTTGGTGTTGTGCAACAAAAGGTTTAATTTTAATTAAATTCGTATTAATGACGTCATTATGTTGAAAACACAATCAGAGCGTGGCGTTGGCTTTTGTGTCTGTGTGTGTGTGCGTTTGTGTCAACATAGAATGCAGTTCCGATGATGCGCAATGGAATGAACGAAGTGAGATAAGCAATGAACAGTTCTCAGAAAAAAGGAAGGAACGTGAATGAGAAAAGCCGATTTGACTTGATTGATTTTAATTTGTTTCGACTAAGCGTGACCGACCACTCTCGTTGCCACTGTGCTTCATTGAGCTCTGCCGCAGCGAGGCGTAAGCGTGTAATAGAAAGTTGGCTGGGTATCTTTAATGATTTTCGCAGACAGGACACACACACCTGAGAGAAGTGCAGAGTGGAGTTGGCGGCTGGTGTGTTCGTTGGTGGCAGCTGCGTTGTCATTGGAAATAAGTTGCTTTAGTATACTTTTAGAAGGACTTAACTTTGCATTGGGAAATTATCATCGTATTTCCCATCAAAGATGTCCACTATGGACAACATGGAGTATACATTGAGGATTAGTTAATGTTGCATTAAAAAATTGTATATTAATTAAGCGCATTACTCTAATTTACTCTTGGAGTTTTTTCATTTCATATAAAGAGGACAGTCGAAAGTAAATATTTTTACTTTAATTTGTGATGTTCGGTATTCTTTGCAGAATTGTGATCACTCATTTTTTGTTAATATTACTCAATTTGTTATGTGTTCATAAATTAGCTTCACTTCCATACACATTTCCTTCACTCCAATATTCCCACAATCTCTCGATGGCACTCGAGTCAATTTCAAACCAAGTCAATTTCTTATGTGCTTCCTGCAAGTCAAACTTCTTCGACAACATTAACCTCTACCCTCCCATGTCTTCCATCACCAATCCATGTAATATCCTCTAATCCTGCCAGCTATTCGCATTGTTGATTTTGTGTGCCTTGGTCCAATAAGATTCTTTCTGTCTTTGCCACCGCATCCAATTAAATTTGAACAAAGTTGCTCAATCAAGCGGAATATCTCATTACCACCGCCACTACCGATGGCTGCCATCAACTGCTACGACGCATTCACAGTGTCCATTGTATGCTGGCTGTATTGTTGTTGTTGTTGTTGTTGCTGCTTGTCGCAACACAGTCCTAAGCATTGCAATAATTTATTAACAAGCATTTCAAAAAACGACAATGGAAGAATTATAGCACCACAAGCCAAATAAATAATCCGGGCGCTTACAACAACAACAACATAAAACAACCACAAAGGTGCCAATACGTAAGTGCGAAAATGAGCTGTGTGGGTGCTGGCGGCCATTGGAACAAGGTGAGTGTTTGCTAGTAATTTAAATTGGCGCCATTTCTACTTTTTCGTTTTCGCCTATTTTTCGTTTCTACGATTTTCTTCTTTTACTGTTTGCTTGTTTAAGTTTTTCTAGTTTCTTCATTGTTGGCAATATTCATGTGGCTGTTGATTGCTGATATTCGGCAACTGGACGCTTACGTCTTGTGGGTGTTTGTGTGTGTGAAGCTCACTTTTGTGATTAAGCTTGTTTGCATTGTTGCAGATTGCTGCAGTCATTGCATATAAATTGCAAATAATTTTACGAGTTTCTGCATGTTTGTGTGCAATGAAAAACAATAAATTTCCACGCAGTTTTAATCAAATAAACAACAACCAAAACGAAAAAAAACACCACAGCGAGTAATAACGAATGAAGAGAATGCAATATGGCGGCCAAGGGCACAAGGTGGCAACGCTGGACGTGTGTTACGAGCAAAAGAAACCATCCCAAAGCGAACGAATAACAAAATTAAAAAAATAAAAAAAATAAAAAAAATAAAAAATTAAAAGTCACAACAAAAACAATGTCGAAATGGTGAATGGCAAGAAAAAAAGCAGAATCACTGCTGCAAATTTATAAACAAAATAAAGTGGCGCTGCATAAACTACAATATTTGCAATTTCCGCTGGAAGAGAGCTACGGCAGACAAGTATTGCAGTCGACAGTGGGATTGGGTGCAAAAGTTGAGCGTAATTTATGATTGGAAAAGGATACGATGGAAATTTGCAACGTTCGATTGCGTGCACAGGGGGCAACGGAGTGGGGGAATTGATGGAAGCAATGGAGCTGAGCGAGAGAGATTGAGGTCAACATTTGGGCATTGCAATGTGTGAGAAAGTGGGGTCTGGTATTTGTATGAGATGGACAAGCAGATACAAAAACTGCAATTCCTAAAAAAATAGTTTGGAGAAAAAGTTATGCAAGGAAAAGTTACATCAATTTTGAAGTGGAAGTTAATTTTGTGTATGTTTGGTAAATGCTACAAACCCAAGTGGAAAACAGAAAACCATGCAAACTAAGCAAATTGCCAGGAATAGCAAACAAAGCTGAAAAAGGGGTTTTCTATTTGCCACAGAAAGTAATAACGAAAGTTTTCACATAAGGAAAGTGCGATGTAATAATCGTTGCTCGATAATAAAAGTTGTAATTAAATGTGCTGATAATATTTATGCTCCGAATGGTGGTGGAGAAAGTGGCTTAACACAAGAAGAACACTAACACTGGGCTTCAAAAGTTAGAAAAAAGGCTATTGAGATCTTTTATTATTTTGTAGCGACTTTGTCTTTTTTGTTAAAAACTGAATAAATAAAATATTTTTATTAAAAGTTCCATGGGAGCAACTGCTAAAATCTTGCTTTGAAAAGTTCTTTAGTTGTTAGAGCTATGCGAAATATTTAGAGTAAAAATTTAACTTGCAACTTTGTTATTAGGAAATGTTAAATTTCACTTTGCATTTGAATTTTAATTTTTTAACATAAATGAAAACAGAAATAAAAAATATTAATAAAAAAATTAAAATTAAAACGATAACGGAGGAAAATAAAAAAATTAATATATATTAAAAAAAATTAAAATGCTAAGTAAAATAAAGAAAAAAATTGATTTGGAAAAATTTTAAAAATATATATTTATACTATTTTTTATATTTATATTATATTTTATGTTTATTTGTGATATTAAAAAAAAATTTATAATTTTTGTTAAATTTCAGAAAGCATTTTAATTTCAATTTTTTTAAATATATATTTGAATTTTTTAAATTTCCTCACTTATATTTATAGTTTTAATTTTTTTTAATTAATTAATTTTTAATTTTTATTTTATTTTATTTTATTTTATTTTATTTTATTTTATTTTATTTTATTTTATTTTTCCACGATTTATTGAACTCCTTAAGGGTTAAATATTACATATCGGTTGTATAACAACAAGATACATAAAACTATTGCAGGTACATGGTATTTTCTTAAGCATATATACAATTTAACTTTCAATACTTAAAAACGAACGAACAATTGACGTTGTTGACAATATTACTGATTTTTGTATAGTCAAAAATTTATCCGCTAATTGAAGCCTCTCCAGTGTCGTCATTAATGTTTTGGGCACTACCCCTGTCGATGAAATGATGATTGGTACAATCACTACCTTGTCGAGTTGCCACATCTGTTATTTTATTTTATTTTATTTTATTTTATTTTATTTTATTTTATTTTATTTTATTTTATTTTATTTTATTTTATTTTATTTTATTTTATTTTATTTTATTTTATTTTATTTTATTTTATTTTATTTTATTTTATTTTATATTATTTTATATTATTTTATTTTATTCCATTTTTTTATTTTATTTTATTGTATTTGATTTGATTTTATTTTATTTTATTTTATTTTATTTTATTTTATTTTATTTTATTTTATTTTATTTTATTTTATTTTATTTTATTTTATTTTATTTTATTTTATTTTATTTTATTTTATTTTATTTTATTTTATTTTATTTTATTTTATTTTATTTTATTTTATTTTATTTTATTTTATTTTATTTTATTTTAAATAATTTTAAATAATTCTTATTAAATTAATTTTTTTTTATTTTTTAAATGAAAACAGAAATAAAAAAATTATTCATTAATTAAAAGTTAATTTAAAAAATTAAAATTAAAAAGATAAGTGAGAAAATTAAAAAAATTTAAATATATATTAAAAAATATTAAAAGCGAAGTTTAACAAAAATTTATTTAAAGAAAAATTAAAAATATATATTTATGTCGGACTTTAAATTTATATTTTTAATATAAATATAAATTTATTTTATATTTTATATTTATGTGATATTATTATTATTTTTTATTAAAGTTGACTTAGCACTTTAATTTTAGTTTTCTAAATATATATTTTGAATTTTTTTTAATTTCCTCACGTAATGTTTTTAGTTTTAGTTTTTTTAATTAATTAATTTTATATTTCTGTTTTCATTAATATTTAATTTTTATTTAAAATTTCTTTTTCCAGTTCTTAGTAAATTTTCACTCTGACCTCTGATTGCATATATGTATGTACAAAATAATTACATACATTTAATTTCATATAAAAAACTTTTCACTCACCCGGAATTGACTGGAATGCTCAAATTTATGAAAATCAGGCTCCAGTTCGAGCGCCTCCTCCAGATTCTGCAAGAATTGCCTTTGGAATGTCACAATTTCGTGTATGTTGCCGAAGAGTGCATTGATTTCAGCATTCGATAGGAATGTCTCGCGCTTCATGGGCTCCAGATAGTGTTCGAGCAGATTATTCAAATGCTGCGAGAAAGAGAAAGACACAGTTAGTAGTTGTTGTACCATAAGTGAAAACATGGCAAACACAAAAGTGTGTTTGTGTGTCTACTAATTATGCATCATGTGGTTGCTTGAAAACAAAAAGTTTGAAATAATTTGTCGAATATTTTAATGAATTTCAACACCCACCGAAAGAGCGCAACGAACAAAGCGCAATTCACGAGAAAAACGCAAAAAAAACATTGAGCAAAGGAAAAAGGGAGAAATGTCCGCCAGGCATGCAAGTTTTCGTATAAAATTCGCATTTATGTAAATGCACGAAGCGCCCGGCGAGTTCGGCGAATAAGCTTTAAATGCTTTAAATGCGCTGCAGCGCTGGTTGAGACTGTGCGAGATTTTTTTGGTTTTTTTTTGTTGTACATAATCAGCTGGTGATACCAGTTGGTGGTGGTGGTTGGCAATGTCTTTGCTACTGTTTACACACATACAAATGTACATGAAAAGTTCCGAGAGCCGCTTTATGTCATAGTTTTACGCATTATTGCTGCAGCTTAGGCCGCAGACGCACAGCGAATTTCGTTTAAGCCGCAATATGGCCACCAGCCACCCGTACAGTGCTTCGCGCCGGCAGCTGTGTGTCACGCTACACTTCTTCTACTGCTTTGCATAATTTACAAATTAAAATTAGAATTATTATTTTTCTTTTGTTTGCCTATCAGCCTTGAGTAGGCAGCGTCGCAGCGATGGTTGGCGGCGCGTCGCTTTAATTGCAACTGTAGGCAGAACCTTGAATCGATTCGGCCGCTGTTACACTCGCTGCAAAAATGTTAATCGAATCAGCATAAAATTAGCGCTTCATTATTGTCTGCTAAAGTTTTCACTTGGCAACAACAACAACAGTAAAGGAGGTGACCACGCTTCAGACTGCGGTACATTTCCGGTAGCAATGAAATTTGCATTCATTACGCAGACAGTTTCTTTCGTTTGGTATTCATTCTCCTACGACGACTCCTACTTAGACTTTGTCGTCATGCCGCTGCACCTGAAGCGATTTTTCAGAAAATCTCAAGCACACTCGAAACTTCTTCATCTACACTTTACGCTTCTGTTCTGTGTTGTTACGTTCCTTTGCTTTGCTTTGGTCGCATGCCGTCGACGCTTATACGCATTTTAAGTAGAAAAGTAATTAATTTTTAAGACGATTATCATCGGCTCGTCCTCCTGCCGCCAGTTGCTGTGCGTCTGGCGCCACTATCGACGTGTATGCGCCACTTTTGCCACTATCGCCATTTCCGCTGCTAATTCGTTTTGCGCATTAATCGTCACCTGCTGCTGCTGCTGCGGCTCGTGGCGCTGTGACTCCATTTCCATTACGGGCTTGAAGATTCTCTCTAAAATATGCGCTGCAAAGTTGAGAGTTTAATTTTGTGTATTGTTGCGAGCGCACTTAGCCAGCTCAGTCAGCCAGCCAGTCAACGCACTTAACAGCAGCGGCCAATGGCAAAATGGGCGCGCAGGTAAATTGTGTTTGCGTAGTTTTGAGAATTCTGATGGGGAACATGCGGCGCACTTTGGTCAAAGTTTAAAGCAAAACCTAAAGTTATGTGCTCACTTATTTGACGCTATTTGCTGCGCCATAAACTTGGCCAAAGTGTCTTTGGAAACTTGGAATGGGTATCTCAAATGAATGTAAGCTGTCTGGCACTCGGTGCAGCAAAAATGATGGTTTTGGGGGTAACTTAAGCTTAACTTGGATTGAAAAAATGTTACAGCAGTTCATTCAAGTTTATGATTATTCAATAAGAATAATGAAGGCTAATTACAACATAAGCCGCAGCGATTATTGGGCAACATGGTGCTTTAATTGGCCAGGGTTGAGGCAAGTTACCGAAACAACTTTGTCAAAAAGGTCGAACTGATTTGAACCAGGAGACAGAAGCCATACTGATTTTAAGGAATGTGTTCAGACTGTGCTTTTGAAACTAATCCAAGTGCTGTAACTTTTGACAATTTCGCCGGTTTCGCTGAACCTTGAAAACAGAATTGGCAAGTAGAGCTTTCTATATATTCAGGCACAACAATGACCATGTTTTGGTGTACTTGCTGCCTGATTGACAAGACTCCACTCCAATCCAATCCAAGAGAATGAGAATTATAATCCAATAAGGGATTTTGCAGATGATAGGTTAAGGAGTATTCTGCCTCTTTGGAAGTGCCTAAACATGCAAGCTTACTGTGAGAGATTCAGAAATACTAAAAAAGTTGGTTATATGGAGAATTCTTTATGAATGCCTTAGATGGAATTGATGAAACGTGTTCCTCGAAGATTGGGTTTTTTGTTCTTAAACATTTAGACATTTACTGTGTACGCGAACAAAAAACCAGAGAGAGGAACGATGAAGTGTACGTTATTGCCAAACAGGCTGTTGGCTTTCCAGATGAGCATATCAGCAATGTACTGATGCCTCTGCAAAAGTGCTTCAAGGTCAACACAGGATAGGTGGAACAATCTAACAACCTGCGTGATTTCCAAAACCATGCTTAAGTCCTACGACGTAAAACATAGCAAACGCCGACAGCTGCAGAAAATACATGGAAGTGGGCAGCAGGGAAACTCTGGAACACATAGCGTGCCAGTGCCTAGCGATCTCTAGAATTCGCCTGACGTGCTTGGGAGCGCCGACCTTTGCATGACTAGAACAGATCTCGAGGCAGGGCGTCAACCGTCTATGAAAGTTTGCGAGATCGACGAGCATCTTAAAGAATCACTACTTTAATCACACTTAAACCTTTCTGGCAGCCAGTATAACCCAATCTAACCTTCTCAAACATGATCTATCTGTGATTAAAAGATGCACTGTAGCTTAGAATCTGTATGGGTTTCTCTCTCAAAGCAAAAGCCCATAAAACTGCCTTATTTGCTGCTGTAAAGAGTTGATTGTCCTTTTTATGCACTTGTGTCGAGTTTAAATTCTGTAGATAGTAATTTTGCGCAAACGCTTTGCTTTCGCCCACCAAATAATTACATGAAATTAGCCAACTTTGCGTGCTTGACTGCACTTTTAAAACGCTTAAAACTCCACGTATCTTTGCATTGTAGCAAACGGCTGTTGTTCATGTTGTTTGGTAGTTTTTGGAATCAAATTAGTGTAATTTTGTTTAAATATTAAATGGAACATTTAACATTTCGTGACTGTCGTTTCACATGCAAAACTCTTCACGGATGACAGACGTTTGGTATCAGCTGCGAGCAGGCAATGGTGCAGGAAATTTAAATGTCACAATGACATTTTCATGCTCGTGTGATCATTATTGCTCTGTGGTGTTGTCAAGTTTTAAGTGCGTGTGCACTTAATAGTTTTGTACGCTTTACAAATTTCCGGAAGGTGTCTGTTTCCCGAGCATAATTTTTCAATTTGATGAATGAGTTTTTAGCAGCAACTTTCGCTGTGGTGTCGAGAGTGTGACAACAGTCGTTGAGAGTATTGAGTGTAGCAGTGCTCTGCTGTAAATGTGACATAAGTGTCTCTGAATTAAATGACAATTAAATGGGAAAAAGTCTTTGAAAAAAATAAAAAAATTGCTTTTTAATTTGGGCTTAAAGGAGGCGTCAGGCTCAAGGCATAGTTCCAATTCTGAGCCATAAGTTTGGAATTTCAAGGAGTTTAAAAAATACGGTTAAAAAATATTTGCTTAGCCTAGAACTATGCCGCAAGTAATGTTTTATTTGACTGCAGCTTTGTCTTTGTGAATGCTGTCAGTCAAACTAACTCAGAATTGCATACATTTAGGCGCTTCCTACAATTTAGATCACACAGCCACATGTGAGGCGGTTTTAGTTATAATTTCTGATATATTTGGCTCAAGGCATAATTCCAACTCTGAGCCATAAGTTTGGACTTTAAAGAGTTTAAAAAGTACGGTCCAAAAATTGTTTTCTAAGTTGTCAGTTCTGTCAGTTAAACTAATTCAACATGGCATACATTTAGGCGAATCCTACAATTCAGCTGATATAGCCGAGAGGGTTTTAGTTATAATTCATGATATATTTAGTTCAAGGCATTGTTCCAATTCTGAGCGATGAGTTTGGAATTTGAAGAAGTTTAAAACATACGGTCCAAAAAATATTTGCTAAGCCTAAAAGTATGCCAGAAGTAATATTTAATTTGCTGCAGCGTTGTCTTTGTTAATGTTGTCAGTTAAACTAATTCAATATGGCATACATTTAGGCGAATCCATCAATTTAGTTTACACAGCCACATGTAAGTGTGTTTTAGCTATAATTTGTGATATTTGTTTTTCTAAAAGTTATAACATTGTTTCTTAAATAAATTTAAATTAAAACAAATGACAAAACTTTATAAACTAAAATTAATATGAGCAAAATTTCTCTTAATTACATTTTAAACATTTTCAAAGGAATATTTCGCTCACTTACCTTCACATAAGTTCTTTCCGTATCGACCAATTCCAAGATGACTTTGCGCAGTTTTTCAGCATCGGTGAGCTGACGTGACGGTGTCAGTGCGGCATTCGATACGGACGAGGTGACCGAACCGGTTGGGCTTGATTTCCGCGTTTCCTGAGGTGAACGACAAAATCCGGTAACCTTAAGCGATGCATCAAAAAGTCAGGATGATGGGTTGGTTGGTTGGTTGGTTGGTTGATTGTTGATGATTGTGGTTGTAGTGTAGTTGTAGTAGTAGTTGTTGTTGTTGTTGTTGTTCGTTTTTATTATTATTATTATGTTGATTAAACGTTGTGGCGATAATTCAAGACAATGATGAAGTATGAAGAGAGAAAGAAATGAAGTTAACATGTGAGGTGTGCAACGAGAAAAGACAGACAGAAGAGTGTTAGACAAAGGCGAATTGTAGTGGAGCGCAAGGGGAGAGCGGGGGGCAAGTGCCAGGGGGTTAGGGGGAGGGGCAGTGACAGAGACAAAGAGACAAAGTGTGAATGTCGCGTTGCATGTGTGAGTGTGTGAGTGTGGCTGAGGTTCTGACTAGGTTGCGTGCGTTAGTGCAATGGGACAAAGGGGTTGAGGGAGTTGGTGGGGGTCATGTCAAGAATGCAGTTCTGTTGTCTACAAGTGTGAGTGTGCGTTAACAATGACATCGAAGGTGTTGCGCGCTTCCTTTATGGGTTTCTTTCACAACGTTGGCCATGCAGCGGAGTGTTCAGTGGAGCGTTTGGTTTGGCGTCAGTTGTTAGTTGTAGGTGTCGCGTTTTTGTGGAAAGTGCATGTGACACTGACAGCTGTCGCTTGACACAACGGTGGCAGCCGGAGTCAGACAGCGCAGCGCAACGTACAATTGAAAAGACAAAAATACACACAACCAGCCACAAAGCGACACAGACGCAGAGATGCAGACGAACGGGAGAGGGGTTCGATGCTTGTTGTTGTTGTTGCTATTGTTATGGTTGTTAGTTGTTGCTGTGGCGTTTCTTTGAGTGCAGAGTTGTTGCTGCTGGCAACTTTTTGCATGGTGTCTGATGCCTTGTGCACTTCTTGTGAACCGCTTGTGGCCGCTGCCGACACCAACAACCAAACGAACAATGCCAACTGCAACAACAACAATAACAACAACATTTTAGTTGACAATGTTCGCTGCATTTCCTTTTCAAGTGTGATTTCATTCATTTCATTCTATGGCATTGTTGTTGTTTTCATGGACTTTTTCTTTTTCTTTTATTTTTATTTCATTATGTAAATGATTTTTGTTTTGTTTTGGCTGCTTGCGCTCCTCTGTGGCTGGTTGGCCATCACTTGTGGCGCTGCTGTGATTTGCATAAGCGGCTTCAGTTCAGCTGGCGGCTTTTGTTGTTGTTGCGTTACGTCACCAATCGTTGGTGGTTTGTCGCTACTGTGGCGGAGACATTCGCGGCAGTCGTCGTCGTCGCGGTGTCATGTCTTTTGCGAAAGATGTGAAATGAATTTCCTTGAAATGGGCCGCTGTCGCCCTCAGCGGTTGCACTCACACAGTGCAAACGTCAACTTGAGATAAAAGGATTTCACATGGTTTTTGTGGTTGTTTTTTTCTTCGTCGTGTGTGTGTCAAATGACGCTGCCACTGTCAGTAGGTGTGTGGCGTTGTCGCTGTGGTTGTTGTTGTTGTGGTTATTGTGAAGGAGAAGGTGTATATGTCAAGCGGCGTGTGTGTGTGTGTGTGTGTGTTGGGTAAAGTGTCATTAAATGAAGTGGGTTTGCCTGCGAGGCTGCGTGGGTGACTGCCGATCGGACTACGTCGCCTGCCACCGCTGAGTGCTCTCTGCAAAGTTTCCCGAAACAAAGTGCATTCGGTGGCTTTGGTTCTTGGTTGCTGCTCTCATGTTTTTTTTCAAATTGTATCCTTGATTCTATTTTAAAGGATTCTGTTGCCAGTGTGAGCACTAAATTTAAATAGTCTGCACGACAAGTGAGGCAGAAGTGCAGTGGTTTTTTTTAGCAAATAGACAAGTAGCTGCGCCTTTTGACATTTCGCCGACAACGACAACGAATTTAGTGCCACTTTACCTTCGAGCTTTTTTTGTGAGCTCCTCCACAAAAAGGACTTTTGTGTGCGCTATTGAAGCGAAATGCTATTCTAGCCACACTTGGCATTGTTTTATTATGAACGCAAAGAGGATTTTATTTAGTGCGAATTTAGTGCACCGCGTCAAGGTGTTCGCTGCAAGCGAAGGAGCAAAAAAGTGTCCCTTCTGCTGTCTGGTATTATTCTGAGCAGATTTGATTTGCTTTGTTGCGTATTCAGCGCGGCCACCACGAACAGAGCTTCAAGGCTGGTGCGCACTCAGCGAGGCAGGCGGGCGAGTGTGTTTAAAATTTGCTCTATGCCATAAACAATGCTAATGAGTTGAAGACCTGAGACCATGAGAAAATGCACACTTTAATATTTTAAAACATTTGGTCTCTGCACACACAGACGCTTACGTGTAAATTTAACAAATTCCCCAATTCGCCCACAACCACTTTGGTCCTTGTTGCATTTTCATTCTCGCGTCCTCGCCCTCGCCCTCTCACCTTACGCTTACAACTTTCTTCCTCTTTGCATTCCCTCGTACTCATTCACACACAAACATACATACATACATACATACAAACATACAAACGGTTGATGTTCATCACGCACATCCTGCAAGATATGCCGGGTGGCACTTACCTGCTCTGCGGTCTTGAGGAGATTCTCAATTTCGAAACTGCTCGTACGTGAGGTTGCCTTGGTGCCCGCTGCGGCCAGTTGTGATGGTGTTGGCTCAACGGATGACGGCGCCGGTGAGCTCTCCGCCTCCGGGGAGTATAAATCTTTGCCGGTGCCATCTGTGCGCGGTAAAGAAACGAACGGGGGAACAGTGGTGAGTTGAGTATTTTCGGTATTTTTGTGTGCTTCATGTAAGATGCTTAAAGATATCCTCTGTATGTGTGTGTGTGTTTATATGAAAGCACCTGAGCGCGAGTGCGTATGTGTGTGCGGTCGTAGTGCACTTCGGTAAGTTGTGAAATAGTTGAACACTGTTTTGGACGCTGCACGCTTGCCGACAACGAGACAAGGCCGTTGGCGCCATGACGTACGACGATGCCGCAACCTAACGGCGATACGTAAATATTCACGCCATTTTCGAGAGGCGGTCGTGCAAAAACCACCATCTTAATTTACCTACTTTTGGGACAACTTGGGCGTGGGACAGCTGCGGCAAGAACACAGCTAGGCCAATGTCTATGGGGCAGATTGCGTTCGTATGTGCTTATGTGTGTGTGTGTGTAGTAGAAGTAGTAAGTGTTACAACAATGTTTGCTTTTAAGCGTGCAAGTTCACCGAGAACCACCGCTTGAACTGTGGAATTTTTAAGTTTTTGAGTAAATTTGTGTGTTGTGCTCTTTTCGCCTGCATTTTAACTGCAACATATGCTTTCGATGGGAATTACGCAGTGGAGTGCAGTGCTGGCTGATATTAAAATTTGTGGAAGTTGTAAGAAGTTATTTTAATAAATAGAAAATTTAATAAACAATGTTGATTGCAGAAAAACAAGACTTTAAGTAATGTTTTTGGGGAAATATTTTTCCGGAAAAATTGAAGAAAACTAGCAAACAATTTGTTAAAATTTTAGGAAATTTTTTTAAAATTATTTTAATTACTTTTTTAAATTCCAATTCAAATTAAATTCTGTGGAAGTTGTAAAAAGTTATTTTAATAAATAAACAATTTAATAAACAATTTTGATTGCAGAAAAACCAGACTTTAAATAATGTTTTTGAGGAAATGTTTTTTCAGAATAATTAAAGAAAATTTGCAACCAATTTATTAAAATTTTAGAAAATTTTGTTTGAATTATTTTAATTTTGAATTAATTTTAACTATTTCGATAGTAGAAAAACGAGACTTTAAATAATGTTTTTGAGGAAATATTTTTCCAGAAAAATTTAAGAAAATTAGCAAACAATTTATTAGGATTTTTGAGAATTTTGTTTTAATAATTTAATTTTTTTTTAATTAAATGTAATTAAAAGTTAAATTGAACTTTAAGTTTTGTTTTTCTATCTGCCATGTGGTCAGTTTAATCTAAAAACAAGACAAGATATACGTTATAGCTAAAGTGTACTTCTGGTTGCTTATTTGAGTTCTAACAGGGCACTGTGCACATAAAATTACACCCTCGTTCCTGATGCTTATAAAAGCAGTGTTGATGGAAACGAAACAAAAAACCAGAATTAAGCCAAAACTGAACAAACAAAAAAATTTGGTACTAAAATGTCCAGCAAAACTTGCACATGGAATAGCAGATTTTTTGATAGATATTTGGCTCTTTGTTCATATCTTTCGCAACCCAATTCAGTTTTTTGTATATTGCTTTCTATTATATTCATTCAGATTTACGATTTCACCCTCCAAGAAAAAAATTTGAATTTAATCGAAACCACTCGATTGCTAGAACAGAAAATACATTTTCTATCGGTTTCAGGTTTAGTTCCACTTAAACTGTGTTACTCATACGCCACGTAAACCAAACGAAATTTGTTGAAAACACACTTCTGTTTATAAAGCTCTATTGACTTCTTTACTTTATTAAAAAAAAAATATTTAAATTTAATGAAGAACATCAAATACAATTTCAATCGGTTTCAAGTTCAATTCCAATTAAATTTTTACTCGCTTTCTCGAAGTTGAGCGCCGCCTATTAAAGTTCTTTGTGTTGGAAAAATACTCGCTAGCTGTGTTACTCATACGCCACGTTAACCCAACAAAATTGTTCAAAACACATTTCTGTGAATAAAACCCTATTGACTTTCTTTATTTGTATTGAAACAAATATTTTAATTTAATGCAGAAAATGTACTATTTTATTTACTTTCTGAACTATTATTATGTATTTTTTTTTTAATATTTTAATTGAAATGAAACAAAAATTAAAATTATTCATTAATTTAATTTTACTTATTTATTTACTAATTTATTTCATAGAACATTATTATTGTCTTTCAATATGCAATTATTCAGTATCTTTCATTACATTTCCACCTTTGTTGTTTATTCAGTTCGGGTCGTAGTCTGCAGCTTGCTGCACAATTTTTACTTGTTCGTAACTAAATCTTCATCTACACTACGGTGCAAATTAATAATTCGTAAAATGCCAACTTTTTACACAATCCTTTTTCGATTTGGTGTAACCAAAGGATATTTGTCAGTGTGTCTGTGACGCCCTCTACCCTTAAGCTATTCGACCCAAGCCACGCACACTCCCGTCTTTGGCAGCAACTTGCAGTAACGTAAAATTGAACGAAAACAAATAAACAAGAATACAAGATTAAAAAAATGACCATGCAACTTGAGAGTTGCACAAACTTTATTTCTCCCCCGGGCGCTGGCCGCACATTGCATTGACTGCAATCGTTTTTCTTTTTCAGTTTGTATGCGTTCGTCGTAGTTTCTTGCTTGCAGTGCTTGCGCACTTGTGCCAAACTGCAATTGTAGTAAATTTCACATAACTGACGGTAAATGCTGCACTTACTTACTTCCATGTTGCATGCCACAAAACGGCAACATTTTACGAGAGTCACTAAAGTGTAGTTAACATCCCAGTGCGGCTGCACCGAGCGCCAGTGCCAGTGCGAGTTCTATGTGTGCACGCACAAGCGGTCGACATTAGCGTGTGGCATGCAACAACAACAACTACAATAATAACAACCATAAAAATATCAAAAAAATAAAACCAAAAACAATAAAAACAGTTGTTGCAGTTGTTGGCCAAGCTAAATTAATGTGGCAATGCAGGTGGGTGGATGGTTCGGTGGAACCTCAACCAGTAACCAGTGGGAAAGGAATGAATGTATTTGCTGCCGTGCCACATTAAACTGTACTTTAAAGTAATTACGCCGCTTCGCGCTATATTTACTGCAAAACTAATTACTGTGTTTAAGTAATGCTTGCATGGCGTTGCCATATTTAACCCAAAAACGAGAAAAACTATACAAAACAACAAAACAAAAATAAATAACTGCCCGAAAAATGGTTAACAATGCGGAAAATATTATACAAGTGGGTTGATGGTAGCTGGTCGTTGCTGTTGTTGAAAGGCAAAGCCAACGCGCATGCAATCTGCGAAAAAAAAAGAAAACAGTAAACTGTAAACTGCAAAGCAAGTGCAGCACGGAAGTGAAGCGCGGAAACGGCGGCTGGTGCATAAAAATTGAGCAATTTTCCACTTATGATTCAAAATTAATTCGTGCGCTGCAATTTGGCTCGAAGGGGCGCAAAAGTGCAGCGCTCGCTGGCAGCATCGCTGTGATTTACGATTGCAATATGTTCAGCAATACAAACACAACATGTGTTCACATGACTGTGTGTGTGTGTGTGGGTGTGTGCGCGTTTGAGTGCATGTAAAACAAGAAATGCCAGCGGCCAGTTGTAAGAAAAGCCACCACACCAAAAAAGTATGAAAGAACGCAGAAACGTAAAAACGAATGCACAAATAATAGCAACAACCACAACAATCGACAACAATCTGCACGCACGCACACACATCTGCACAGCGGCCCAGATAGGCAATGCAGCGCTCAACTTATTTTTCATTTTAATTTTTGCCTTTTATTTGCTTTTGTTCTGGTTTGCATCTTTCAGTTTGCTTTGTGTTGTGCTTATTTTCATTTCGAATTTTTCTTTTAACGATATACTTGAGCACGCATACGCGTTGCTGTGCCGTATTGTCATTGTATGTGTGTGTGTGTGCTATAATAATAATTAAGGTAATTTTTATTGTTGTTGTTTTTCAATAGTTGTACTTATTATGATTGCTGCTGTGGCTGGCTGTTGTAATTGTTGTTGTTGTTTTTGCGCTCATTATGGCTGTTAACTATCAATGCGGCGCGCTTTAATTTTCACGCTGATTTACTGCACTTCCGTTTTGCAACAGTAAGCGAAAAAAAATTGACCGCAGACACAATGAAAAGAAGGGAGCAGGACGGATGAAAAACTTAAAATTACATGTAAATTGCTGCCTTAACTTTTGCTGTTAATTGAAAATAATATTTAAAAATAAAAAAAAACCAAAGCCAAACTTTTACAAGGCGTGCGGAGCAATGACGATGTGGGTGAAAAGAATTCATACAATTTTAATGAAACAGTTATGAAAAAGTTACTTCAAATAAGTTGAAATAGTAAATGATTTCGAGAATGCAAAAGATTTCACTGTTAACTGGAGCGTATGAGTAACATTTAATTTCTACTTACACAGAAGTATCGAAGAGAGAAAAAGGTTTTGATTTTTCGGACACTGAACGGTGGGTTAGAGGCTTTTTTGTAGGCAATCGTTTACTTTTTTATTTATTTTTTATTTCTTATTTATTATTTTTTTTATTAATTTTTTATTTATTATTTATTTTTTATGGTTTATTATTTATTATTTATTTTTTATCTTTTATATTTCATTGTAAAGAGAATTTCACAGGCCACAATATGGTAACAAACTTATTGTACCTTAGTAATAGATTTTTTCAAGAAAAAGTGGGGTTTTTGGGACATTTTTGTCGAAAACACAGTTTGAATGTATTTTTTTTTTGATTCATGTCTTAAGCAAATTTGTTGGTCGTTACAATATCTACAAACTTGCCGCAGACAGTAAAGCGATATTCGGAACGATTTAGGACCAATTAGCATTAAAACGTTGGAAGACTTAAGCGACGAACTCGACTAAAATGAGCAAAATTCAAAGTCGGATTTCTCATAAACTAGAGCCAATGCAGCCAAACGCCTGGTGGATCTCAACTCAGTACACCTATAGAAAAGTCGCTCAGTAGGTGCCCCGCTTGTTGCAATTTTCGACTTGCACAGTGTAATTGTTCCCCATTAGCCTCAAGTTCCGCTGAAAAATTAGTTTGTCGCAGTAGTTGTAAAGGAGGTAGGTATGTTAGGCTGGCTGACCCTCGGGGGGGTCTCACATAGACCATGTTGGTCCATAGTGGTACCAGAAAGTTGAGGACTCCCTATCATCTCTTGGTTTAGTAAGTAAGTAATAAGGTAATAAGTAAGGTATCTAATCAGAAAGATTAAATCTTAATTTAAAGCTTCGGCTGCCAGATTACTGTAGTGTCTTCTAGGCTGAGGTCACAGCAATCTGCGCAGTTTCCGGTTGGCTCAGGGTAAACAGCATATCGGCGACTGGTATCCTGATACAGCCAATCAGCTCTTAGAGCTCTTGATGCGCTCAAATTATTATCAAATACTGTTCTTATCTGCAGCAAATCTCTCAACGAGACTGCAAAGCAGCTGCAAATTCGCCTATGCTGGATTCCAAGTCATAGGGATATTCCAAGAAACTGTAGAGCGGACGAGCTTGAGAGACATGGTACTACTGAGCAGTTACGCCAAGAGTTGACCACGCTTGGAGTTCCTCTTTTAACATGTAAGCTTCATACCCATGCGAGCTCTATACACGATATAAATTTAAGATTTAAGATCCTTGCGCGCCAAATGTGGCCAACCTTAAATCCCCGACATTCTAAAGAACTCCTCTCCTGAAACAGAGTCCAGATCAGAATTATAATCGGCGTCCTTACGGGTCACTGCCTAATCAGCACCCACGCAAAAAGGATGAGGCTGTTTGCGAACGACTTCCGTCGTTCTGTTCTGCTTTATACAGAAGAAGGCTGACCTACTTAGGCAACTTCTTCTTTGGAAGTTTGGAAGATCTGGCTAATAAGACCATACGCCGTCTACTAAGCTTCGTTAATAGCACCAACTGGTTTAGCGAGTGAGCGATCTGATGCTCGATCGCATGTGGTATCACAATGGGCCGCCCGGCCTAAGTGTGCAGCCATACCTACCTACTTACCTAAGTAAGTAATAAGCTTGAACGTTTCTACAAAGCTTACTCTGTTTTGTGATTACAATTTTTTCATAAGTACTTGTGTCATGTTTGTTTAGAACATTTTCATAAAAACTGATATTGCAACTCTGACAAACGGTTACTATTGAAATATTCCATTCAAAGAAAAACAAAACATCTTGTAGGTTCTGGCTAATTTTATTTTAACTGAATACACTTATTCTCATTTACTCTAAAGTAAAACTTATTGTGACGTTGTGTTTGAATGTTAAATATTCGCTCTGACTTTAATGTACTTAATTATTGTTTTATTAGAGTTGAATTATTTGTTGTTTATGCGGCAGCAGTGTTTTCAATCTGTTGCATGCATATAGCAAATGCCCTGTCCACTCATGGCAATTGCAACAGTGGCAAATATTGCACTCGTGCGTTGCCTCCATTCAAGCGTTTCTTTGCAAAAACACGCATACGCTAAGCTAATTACGAACCCTTGCGCGCATTAACACACACGCGCGCACAACGCAATACCAACAAGCGGCCCGTGTGTGCGATGTGATTACGGTGGAAAGTGGAGCATGCAACAGTAAATGACCACTACAAGCGCAATAAAATGCTGTAGCAACAACACGAGTGGCCACTAATTGCAGGCAAAAGTACGCATACGATTAAGGACACAAAACCCCAGCACAAACAAAAAAGAAGGAAACAGCACAGCGCCGAGTACAACTCATGCATATTTATGGTTTGCCAAATGCAGTTGTTGTTGGTGCTTATGCTTAAAAACTTTAGTTTTATTAGAAAAGCAGCTAACGGGCAGACCAAATGTACAGAAAGTACTCCTGTGAGCGCAACACATATGTATTTAATTGTTATGTAAATAGTTTGTAGTTGTTGTGTTGTGTGGTCTTAAGTGCAACATATCCCACTCGAAGCAACATTTTCGCTCGCTGCATTGTGGTGAGTTTGAAGCTGCTTAGCGAAGAGGCAGAGAAATGATGTGAAAAAAAGGGAGCAGTACTTGGAAGTACACTGGAAGCGAAAGCTAGGATTTTGAGGCTTGGCAGAGTGTGGAGCTTTAAAGGGTTAAAATTACATAAGCCTGCAATGCTTTTAAGACTTCAAACTTGTGTATGGTAATCATATTTTGATAAATTTGTTAGAAAATGATTGATTAGTTGTTATAAATTTGTACACAGGACACTCAGAAATCCATAAAAAAACGCATTGAACACAGTTCAATTTCAGTTCCATACTATTCCTATTTGAGTGGCAATTGGTTTTTGAATCATATAGACTAATGAAAATTTTAATTGGGCTTTTCGTAATTTCATTCTTGTCTGTCGGACCGATGAATTTGTGCAGCTTTCGCGTGACAGCGACGCGCTACGCTGGCTTACAGCATCAGTCGGCTGGCAAATTAGTCGAGATCGGCATGCGGCAGCAGACTATTGCAACTTCATTGCACTCTGACAGTTGACACATTTTTAATCTATTTATGCAGCCATTTACGCTTCAGTGCACACGGCCGCACATACACAGCTGCATGCGCGATGTGAATATGTATGTGTGTGTGTGTTAGTGTATTGAATTTGCTATTTGTACTTACTCCATCCGGGCGCTGGCACGATTAAGCCGGATATCATCTCTTCGCTCATTACGGGCGGGTCCGATGGCGGCGGTGGACACACCAATGAATCAATCATGTCATCAGTGACGCGCATAATGCCAACTAGATCTGGCGGCTCAGTGCGTGATGAGCTGCAAAATCACAAAAATAACAACAATGAACAAAGATGTGAAAAATGTTCGCACAAAAGTGACAGGGGGCTGCCCTGGGCCACGGGGCGTATGCGGCACATTAATTTGATAACAACGCAGCGCAGTGTGTAGAGGCTGCAAAATGGGTTGGTTGGCGGTGGTTGTGAGTGAGTGAGTGAGTGAGTGAGTGTTGCTTTGCAATTTGTATGGATTACTTTGATACATTATCGCATTGACGTTTTGTTGAAAATTTAAAATCAGCTAATTGCGAATTCCCGTGCAGCTTGCAAAGGCTTTTGGGCGCTTATGTTTACGCGGGGATTACAGCGTAACAAATTTGTGAAATTAATTAACCTGCAATGTGTTGCGCTATTATGGGGATTTGCGAACATTTTCGGCATAATTAAAGATTAGATTGTGTGATTCCCTGACATATTTGCAGTTAGTTCAAATTGAAGACCGATGTGCAGGACTTTTAAATTATTTAGTTTAGTATTAAATATTTAAGGCTACAAAGTTTTGTTAATGAGATATTTGAGCCATTCTGGTTACTAGTTCTTTTGGTTTGGACAATCGAAAGCCTCTAAGGTCCATTGTGATTTCCGAAGAGTGTGTGAGAGGCTCCCATTATTTATTGTTCAGTGGTGGTTGAAACCAGTCTGAGCTAAGAAAAAACCTGACGTTAGCCTACAGTGTTATTTTCTATAATGGTTTTCAAATAATTTCCTTATTTTATCTTATCACGAATATTTTTATTAGTTTTTAGCAAAACAAATGTAAAAAAAGCCGATAAATATTAAACAAAACAATAAAGTGCTAAGCGCCATTTCCCTCTTTTGCATTGCATATGCAATTTTCATGCATTAAGAATAAATTTTCCAGTCCACGTCACTGTCTACTTGACCACCTTATGATTTTTTTCTTAATCAATGCACAGCAGCACGTCAAAGCATTTTAAAAATTTTATTAAAAAGATATTTGTAGCGTGAAAGTTTTTGCCGCCAAAGCAATTACAACACAGAAAAAAAAATTATAATAAAAATTGAAAATAAACGAGCGAGCTCCATTCACCGTGAATAATTTTAATTAAACAATTTTTGGCTTTGCATTGAAAATTGCAAAAATAAAAAAAAATATACACATCATGAAACGTTGCAATAGCATTGCCGTTTTATTTTAATTTAACAGCAACAATAACAACAACAAAAATTTGCTTCAACGCATTTTACACAAATTTTGTTGAAATTCGCTTTGCGCTGCAGTTTTCAATTGGAATTTCTGAACTTTACACGCACCACACACACGCCCACACACAGGCAGAGAGGTGAACGCAGACACTTACACACACACACACACATATATATATATATATACAAACACAAATTTCCACAGCATTCACCTGGCAGGAATTGTAAGCAGGAAAGCTGCATGAAAAACACACAAACATTGCCGTGTGGACAGTTGCACCAATGGCCGGACGGACGAACGAAAGTTTGGACAGACGGACGAACGAACGGACGTTACGCTGGCAAAACGTTGCGTTGCACTATGCGTCAGTGAAAATTCCTATTGACGGGAAATTAATGCAAAATGCGGGAAACTGTCATTGCGTGCAGGCGACGCTTGTAGCGCCGCTGACTGCTGCTGCTTCCGTTGAGTTGCCACGCAAACGGAAGCGTTGTTTTGCTGGTATTGAAGGGCGCTTTGAAAGCAGTGTCGCAGCGGAAATGCATTTCCGCCCTTAATGACCTAATTTTGCAAAATACGCGCACACGCTGAAAGCAGCGACAGCAGCAGCCACCAAAGCATAAAACAAAATATTGACAACACATAGTTTGCAGTAACGCAGTGACGCTGAGATGAAGTTGTGGTAAGGGACGGGGGGAATTATTGCCGTTTGCCTGTTGGTTACTGCTTGGTGGTTCGAAAATCGAAGTTTGTTACATGAATGCAACTGGCAGGTAGTGGAATATTGAATATTTCAGGTAAAATGTGAAATCTTTGGTTTTGCGCTCTTTTGCATACGCTGTGAAATTTTCTTGTTATTATTTTTTACTTTCTATTTTAGTATAATTTTTGTGTGGTTTGTTTTCATGGCACAGCACAGCGCTGCCAGTGGCAGATTGATTTTACCATTGAAGAGCGTTGAATGCGTTGCGCTATAAATGCAGTAATCTTGTGTTATATTCATGTGTTGGGTAATTATTTTAGTTGTTGTTGTTGTTGACAGTTGTGATAGTTTAATGAGATATTTGGAAATTGAAGTGTTTAGAAATTGTATGAGGCCATATTGAAATAATGTTACTCATACGCCCCCATACAATGCTTCTAAATTCAAGAGGTAGGTAGCTAAGTACGACTACAAATTTTGGAGTAAAAAAAAATTATGCAAGCTTCTGTATAAGCCACGTCTCGACTGACCCTGTGTTGGGTATACGAGTAACAAGTCAGGCCAAAGCATGATTCCAAGATTCACTTAGGACCCCGAATGCGTTCGTAGTAATAGAAAGGAAACTTATGTCTTCTGTGAAATGGGAGCAGGTGAAGTTTATCTTCAATTTATATTAAATTAAATTTATGTTAAAGTCCCACAAATCTCAATCAACTTAACCTCTAAGTGGTAGAGAATAGTGCGCCCTCGTAACATTTATTTTTTATTTTTTTGTAAAAAAAATTGTATGAAAAATGTCCTTTGAAAATTTTAATCCTTTATATCCTTTAAAACGTATATCGAATTTTCTTGAGAATTAAATGTGTTAAAACCCCGAATCTCCTTGATCACGTGTCAAAATTTCATTACTCTACTTTTACTGGTTCGAAAGTTATTTAAGAAACGGCGGAAGCTGCAATTCTAATGAAGTATAGGGTTTTCCAACAAGAGGTGTTATTTTGGTAT
Source organism: Melieria omissa (assembly GCA_963971225.1). Classification (NCBI taxonomy): domain Eukaryota; kingdom Metazoa; phylum Arthropoda; class Insecta; order Diptera; family Ulidiidae; genus Melieria; species Melieria omissa. The sequence continues at coordinate 121,786,369 of OZ020268.1, read as the reverse complement.
TCAAAGAAAAATGCATTTTTTTGAGATAAATTATCCGATGTTTATTTCATAATAAAGAGGAAGGTATGCCGTTAATAATGAAAAACAACATCAGCCAAATGGCCACCACGACCACGCTTACAGGACCATATCCTTTTCATGAAATTTTCCATAACCAAATCGCAAAGTGGCTGCCCTATGTCCTCGATAGCCTCACGAATTCTATCTTCGAGGTCTTGAATCGACGCTGGGCTGTTGGCATACACCTTATCTTTCACGTGCCCCCAAAGGAAAAAGTCGGAAGGTGTTAAATCACAAGATCTCGGTGGCCAATTGTGATCACCTCTTCCAGAGATAACACGGTCCGGAAACTTTTCCCGTAAAAGAGCAATGGTTGCTTGTGTGGCACGTAGCGCCGTCTTGTTGAAAGTAAACGTTGTCCAGATCAATACCATCGAACTCCGACCATGAAAAATCATTTATCATCTCTCGAGGACGAGGAATCGACAAACCTGGGTTTTCTTCAACACTTTGGGCTACAGCAGCAATATTCTCAGTTGTTCTTTAGCGACGTGCACGGGTTTTATTCTTCACATCACTAACTTGTCCCAACAGCTCGAGTTTTTCCACCAATTTCTGTATTGCGGTCCGACAAGGTGCTTCACGACGACCCAAAAATGCTTTAGTTTTGCGAACTGTGACTGCAAGATTTTCACCCTTTTTGTAGTGAATTTTAATAATTTCAATGCGTTATTGAAGCGTGCATCGTTCCATTTTTAGTAATGGCGTAGTTTCTACTTGTCAAATGTCAAAGAATAAAAGCTTCAAAAGTGACAGCTACTGAAATACCGGGTGATTCAAAATAACCCTATACAAAATTCTAATTTATTTAAGAATCAGTATTTTAAATCATAAAAAGATACAAAATCAATGAAGCGAGAATAATGAAATTTTGACACGTGATCAAAGAGATTCGGGGTTTTAACACACTTACTTTTCAAGAAAATGTTGGCTAAATTTTCAAGGATATAAAGGATTAAAGTTTTAAAGGACCTTTTTCATATCCTGTTTTTACAAATTGATACAAAATCAATTTTTTTTTAATTCTTGAGCCTTTCCTCTTTCATTTGATATACAGATCGCCATATTCTAACGAGGTTAAGTATTTTTGATATTTTTTTTATTTGTTATCCCTTTCAAAATTTGGAAATTCTTTTAAAAGGACAAAGGATCTAGAAATGAAAAACTGTGTACGCAGTATTACAATGTTTGATCTCTAGTCTCATGCCCATATGGATTTTTTCCAGTGTGAAAATATTTTTTCATTTTTGTCGCACGGTGTAATAAATATTTTTAGTCTCTGTTGAGAACATTTTGTCAAACAACGTTTTTACTGTCCATCCAGTTAAGCAAAGCAGGGAATGAAGAGTGAAAGTAGGTCACTTTCATCTTTAGAAAGTTAATGAAATGTATTACTAAATCTACCTTTCTATCTATCATTAAAAAACGCATTATCTGGTTTGAAAAACTCATTCAATATTAAGAATGTGCAGCATGAAAGCATTCATATCGAAAACCATATTCATTCACAATTAAACTCGAAGCTCAATATCATAAAACTACAAAAGCTAACGAGTTTTGTTTGGTTGTTTGGTTTGATGTTTCATTAAATTAATTAAGTATGTAAATACTGTTTTAACAACATTTTTAAGACGCACACTTGGCTCGGAAATCTTGTGATATTTCCCTGTTAATCCAAAGTAATAATAGTATAAATTATCATATAACATGCACACGTTGTGTTGACCACCACAACTGCATTCTCATTACGGAGCACAAAAACAAAGTCCAGCTGTGGTGTAGGCACAGATAAGAAGTTGCAACTGCGTTGAAAATAACTTTTTGCATTGCACTGCTTAACATGCAAATTTGGTATTACAAGCTGACGTAGGTATACACATACACACACACAAGCACATAAGTCTGAAACATAACGTTCTATGCAGTGTGTGTAGTGTACTTGAACAAGGTAAATAATTAATTACAACAACTCTGGTAGACACACACACTTACACTAACATTGTGGCAAATAATTTCAATGCATTGCTGAACTCTACATATAAATTTATCTATATCTCTATAAATCTTTTGTATACAGAAGCCTGCATAAGTAGACAAGGTCTGCGGTTCTGCGCCGCAAATTAAAGGGTGTCAAATTAAGATATACAACAGCAGCTGTGAGTGCACGCGCACCATTGTTTACATTTACGTTTTTGGCAACTTTGACATGTCACATGCACGCACGCACAACAACAACAACAAACAGCACACGAGTAATAACAAAAAAGAAACAAAAGCATCGACATCGACATTGAGCACTGCGCCACTTGAACACGCACACTCATTTGCTCACCCACACACACACACACCGACACACATACACATACACCGACACACACACTCTTACAAAATGTATAAATATTTTGCTGCCAATACTTGTCTGCATTGTTTAAGTCAAAGGTTACTTGTTAATATTCGTGTAAGGTTGCTGTTGTTGTTTGGCAGCGTTTGGTTGTTGCACAGTTTTAGGCGCTTTTGCATTGGCTCGGGCCGTGTTTACGCGTTGGTGTTAAGTAATGTGCTTTTAATGGCATAAACTTTGACTGTGATTAGTTTAGCAGCAGTGGAGACTTGTGGGACGCTGGCGCCGTCAGCTGGCAGCGATAGTGAGACCAACGGCAGCCGCAGCAGCACATTGCCTCTGACATATTTCAGTGGCAAAATGTGGCAAAATTTAAATTTATTGAAAGTGTGTGGCCGATGTTGTTGTTGGTGGTGGCGCTGCATGTGTTGCGTCGAAGAAATTTGCCATTGCCAACATTGTTGGTAATGCGGCGATAAGCCGCGTGGAGCGGCACACATGTTGTGCTGTTGTTGTTATTGAAGCCAATGCACAGATTGGCGTTAACTTGAATGATATGCTTAATCGAGCAAGAAGTTGAATAAACACGCCTCGCACAGGAGAGGGAAATAAATAAATGTGGAATTATTTTCCTGAAATAAAGACATTTCGAGGCTTTGTTTTGAAGTAAACGAGTTGAAATTGCATTGTGCGGTATTGAAGATGATTTTCTTTAGGAAATTTAATTGAAATTAAACTACTCACATACTGAAATGTTGAAATATTCTATAAAGTTCAAGGCTTTAGTTTAATAGCTGTGAATCTGTTCGTCAGCAACGAACAATGCATTCAAAGTATTCAAGTGTTAACTAGCAAATATGCTCCGCTCTGTCATGCTGCAATTTCCAGCGCATCATCCACAAATCAACTGAAAATTCACTCGGCACGAGCACAATTCACATTTCAATTTGCCGGAACTAGCAATACGCACGCACCAATGCCGCACGAAATGATGCACTCGCCACATCGGCCATATTGGTCGAGCGCATCCGGTGTGCGGCATAGCACGCATCCGCTTCATTTGGCCAAATGACAGTTGCAGTTGTGCTGCTGCAGGCACACGCGTCCGTTGCAAGAAAACAAAGTCGGCCTATTTGCGGTGAAAAATCAACAACACGGCGTGGCGGCATTTTAGGCGCCGACACATTATGACGTGTTGTTTGTTTGTTGGCTGGGCAGACCGCAGTTGCATTTTTAGTGCGGTTTGGCAGGTTTTGACGTTAGTTGGTTGCATGCATTTTGCATTCAGTGCCCAAGTGTGAGTGTGTGAGTGAGTTTCGCACCTGCCAGAGGCAAAATATGCGGGCAGTTGCTGCAACTTGTGGCTTCACTTGAAATGTAAAATAACTGCTCGAAATTTGAAGCATTTAAGTTTTGTTTTTTCCATTTGTTAGCATTTTCTACATTTAAGTTATTTTTTGTTGAAATTCCTCTTCATTGACAACTCTTGAAAAAAATTGCATAAATTTTATTTCCACTTGTTTTCAGTTAAATGAAAATATGTTTTTGCATTTGATTCGATATCGTAAGCGTGCAGCAGTGAAAAACGCATTGTCGGCAATAGAGAATGGAAAAGCTGCAATAAATCAGCAATGAAATCGGATCCATGTGTGAGTTGCAAGTGTTCGTGTGGCAAACGCAATTTCCTATGCAATTTAACCAACAATGACATAAAGCACAGCAACAACAACCAACACATGCCATGTCCACAATACAAAAGTGACACGGAAATGTCGCCCTTCAACTGCAGCTGCAGCTGCAGTATTGTGTGCAACACATGTCCGCCTTGTCGGCGACGTGGATAGTGATAGTGACGGCGACGGTGGCAATGGCGACAGTACAAAGATGCACTTTATCAATAAGAAATTTCCGCTATGGCCTGTCGTACACTTTGTTGGCCTTCTGCGAGTGAAGCAAAATTTACTTAAAAATGTGTTGCAACTTGCAAAGAGTGACAAGCTGAGCTAAGCGAAGCACGAGTGACACAAATTAAGGTGGAATGACAGCAAAACAGGAATAAAGCAAAAGACAAGCAAGCAAGTGACTGAAAGCAAGGCTGGTAATTGAAAGAGCAGACAAAGCGAAGGGCAAAGGAAAGCATAAAAAAAAAAATATGTTGGGCAAAAGTAAACGTGAGGCATCAGAAAAATTAAAAACTAAAGTGATTGACATTATTAAACTCATGTAGACTCCTGCATAAAGGATTGTAAGAGGCGTGGGGCAGATAAATGCCGAGATGCCAAATGTGGTCAATCTATGATTTTTGGAGGTAAGAAAAATTGCAGTGTACTCCAATCGCTAAGCTTCTCTTGTGCCTTTTCTGTTCTCACTCTCAAATTTATAGGCCTCAATGGTGACTGTTTTCAATACTACTTCTTGCCATCTTTGATTTTGGCTAAATCATAATTTTTATGTTCCTAAATGCAGCATTTGAGAAAAGATGACATGAGGATTGATTGACTTGGAATTCAAGTCAATGCATTTTTTTTATTTAGCTTACAAATTTAGTTTTATTGAACAGTTTGCATAAGGAGACAAAATGACTTTTTTGAACCATTAAAATTGGGTTAACAATTTTTGAAAAAATAGATTTCAATTTTTATATTAAAATTAAAAGTTAGTGGCTTACTAAACGTTTTCTCTTAAAAAGCAATGCAATTAAATTGAATCCATAATCAAATATTCTCGGTAGTGTTAATCGTTTTATCACATTTCCATTATTTTGAACCTATCTGGTCTAATTTGTGTTGTTTAAATTAAGAAAATTAAACTAAAAATTAATCAAGAAAGGAAGAAAAGCCCCCAACAAATCTTAAAACGAATAAAAATATAGTTCGAAAAGAGTTAGACATTTATTTGTAATTGATTTGACTTGACTTCATGAAAAGTAGTTCTTTTTAATTTTCAAAAACTTCTTCTTGCTTTCGTTTTTCTTTCGACAAAACTTCACAAAATTTACTTCCTAACCAAATCATCACTCAATATAGAATTGAAAAAGTTCAAACTTTATTATTGAGTACTTGAAACTTTTCCAACAACTCCCTTAATGGGCGCTCGAAATTTGCTGCAATCTCAAATATTGGGCAATTAACAAACATCTCTTAGTACAACAACAACAAAAATAAAACAGCATTCAACATGTGCAGTCATTAAGAAGTTTACAACAAGACTCAGCAGCCAATTGAAACAATTCAGCAAACTCCAGTCGTCGAATACAGCTTGCACGTTTACCCTCTCTTTCGGTCTCTTTCTCACTTCGCATTCATACGCGGACTTGCAACAATACATCGACAATCAATTTCAAGGGCGCAATGCGCTCAGTGAGGTTCGACGCTGTTCCATGTTGTACCCTTTGTAACTTTATTATTTAGAGGAATTTGTCGAGAAATTAAGGACTTGAACCTTACTCTAACGCACACATACAAACATACATATATATACTATGTATAAGTATACACGTAATGACAGCGCTCAGATATCGCACTTGCAAGCAGACAACAGCCGCAACAACTGTAGCGAGTAGCACCAGATGAAAGCTTCTTCAGCTACTGTCGGTACTACATATATTTATATATTATTGCTGGTACCGTCTGTCTGTTGCCAATGTGCCGAACTCATAAAACTCTCATTAATTGGGCATAAAATTTGTTAAGTAGCTCCCGTAGGAATAATGACGTCTGCGCGTGTGTGTGTGTGTGCACATACACACGACCGAGCATGTGTTTCTGTGTCGGTCTGTTTGGAAGCTGTAAATGAAACCTCAGCCTGACTGATGACTCATTAATGTGTAGCAATGCAGCATTGTTGCATGCAGCAATTAAATGAAATGGCAAACTAAGCGTTGTCTGTTTGTTTAAGCGAAGCAGAAAATGTTAAAGATTTCGATTGCAGTAGACTGGAGTCTATAGCAAACTTGAGGGCCTTAAAGCGGGTTGAACAAATTTTCTATTTTCAAAATCTTTTATAGGTATTTATAATACTCGTATTTAAAAACGACTACCAAATATTTAATTCAAATTTCATTGAAATATTTCTAAAAATATTTGTACATAGAAAAACCAGCTTTAAACTGAATGGTTCCCAAAGAAGGCAGTGGGAGAGATACTATTTAAAGACATAGCATAATCAGCAAGTTTCCCTATGCCAGTGATTCTACGGATGCTTTCTTTTCTGGCACTTATCTTCTTCTAGAGTTTATGGCACAAAGCAAGGTTGGATGCACCTTGCCAGTTTCCCAGTTTCTAAATATTTCTAGTTTCTAAGACACTAAAGATATGCAGCTTCCGGAAAACTACGAAACAACAAGGCACATTGGGCCTCAGAAGACTGTCGACACTACAAATCAAAGACCTCATATTCTCCTATTGACTCATCTAAGCCTGACGTGCTTTTGGAAACAAGTACGTGGGCCTGTAGTGTCTTCGATTCGATGGCTTTTAAAGAACGGAGAAGAGAAGACTTTTTTCTTCTCAGTTGGAAAGATTCAGCAGAAGATGATCTGCAGACACTCGATGCTTTCAACTGGCGCCAATAAGACCAAACCGACATTGTCGTATAAGAACCAAAGCTGAGTCCATGGGAAGAACATCCAGCACATATTTAACCTTTCGACCCCAAAGTTACCTGAGAGCAACCTCACCTATTTGTCATCTTTAATTTGAGCAGGCACCAACAAATTAATATTTTTAGAAGTGAATTCAAAGCAAATTACAAAAATTTTGCTGTTATCCCCAAAATAATTTCCACTAATTTGCAGCGAAATCAGGGAAAGTTTGTGTTCTAAGTCTACGAATTGGGCACGTTTGATCAAAACCCTGTTTCTTTAAAAATGGTTAAATAAAATCAAAACGTTATAATTTTTTTTATTTTTCCATAAATGTTCAGTAATATTTCTGTAATTAAAAAACTATTCATAAAAAATTTGTTTAACCCGTTTTAAGCTAAAATTGTTCAAAAGTAAACTAGCTCTAGAACTCTAACAATGAGGCGTGGCGACTTCAAGTGTCGTGTGCACATTTCTTAGGCAATTCTTTTATGATTTCAATACCAAAAAGTGGTATCGAGACACAAGGTAAAATTTGGGATCAAAAGGATTCAATTAACTTTACGTCATCACACTTTGCACATAATTCTACGTCGATCGATAACACCGTTCGACAAAAATCAAAAAATTTCAAATTACACGAAAAAAATCGATATACTCGCAAAACTACGGGCCAAATATAGTAAAACTGCGTTTTTAGTTTTTTTCTCTGACGTTAGGATTTTTTTTAAGAGGACTTTGAAATTTCAACGATATGTTTATTTCAGGAATTATTTTAAAATTGAGTGCATTATGGAATAACAATATGGGTATCAAATGAAACAAAAAAAATCCTCAGAATCTTAGAAAATTTAATGTTTTGGTGCAAAAGGACGAAAAAGTATTGAAAATGTCCTTTTAAAACTTTATTCTTGAATATCCTTGGAAATTTTTATTAGTTTTTTTGAGAAACAATATATATTTAGGACTAATGTGTACCCTACCACATCTTTGAATTTCGTCCTTCTAACTTTATTAGTTTAATATATAAAAAAGTTAATACTTCTCTCTATAGGATATGTATAATTTCAATATCATTAAATATGCTGAAATCTCATTTATAGAACCATTTGGGCACTTGGTTGGTTTAAAAACATTAATTGTATTCAGCGATTGAGGAATTTGTTTCCTATGATTCAATATCCGTATTAACCCTTTGCACCCGAGGCCTTTTTCGCTTGCGCGAACCAGCAACTCGAAACGATTTCGGCCAAATTCGGTAAACACATTACATGTACTTTAGAAACATTTATAAACAAACAAACTTATACAAATAATAAAATTTTACCAATTTTTCACAAACATTTTTTCGGCCGGGCGCCGAAGCAGCGCCGCTCGAGCTTGATGGCTTTGAGTTACTAACTAATCTGGGTTTATATAATCACTGTTAATTTGCCAATTCTTGATGGATGCACAGATCCACATGGTTTTATTTGAAAAGTTTTATTGTGCCTAATTCTGTTAGTTGAAGATTTAGAAAGGACCAGAAAAAATGGCGACGGCAAGAATATCAGATCAAGTGTAAAAAAAGATTACGAGACTTGTAAACACTTTTCAATACAGCTCACGCCTTCTTGAGTGGGAGCTCAAAACCCTATCTCCAAACTTTTATATCCCTTCTGAGCCAACGCAATGCCTCGCATTAAAAGGGGTCATCCCCTGTGCGTTTGTTTGAAAAAGCTACATCGTTCATGGTACTAAAGTGAATATTTCAGCAGCAATACTCGTATTAACTAAAATTAAAAAAAAATGTTGAATTCAATACTTCTGGGTCGTTATTTTCCTCTTCTAATTAACTTTGATTTCAAGTGTAACTTTGCCCGGCAACTGATTGTTTATTGTTTATATGTAAATTTTTACATTTCTACATTTATTGCGTTGCTGTACTTTCATTTTGTTTCCTTTGCCATTACAGAGATTCTATGCAATCGTAGTTAAACTTTTCGACTTTTTATTGAGTAAAATTTTATTGATAATAGATTACAAATGACTTCGACAGATGCAAGTGCGCTGAACACATAGAGCTTAAAAGCCTCTGGCTTTCGTTTATAGCTGCACTAACAATCACAAAAGTTTTGCAAACTGCAGCACATATGTGGAATTGCAGTGGGCCGCGGGGTGGACTGTGTGCAGTCCAGAAAAACGCCTCGCTATTGAAACTCGAGCGCTGTCTGCACTAATGGCAGCATTGTCTCCGCTTGTCAGTACTCGCTGCAGCCTCATGTATTGAGTGGCATTGTGCCGGCACACTTGCAACTCTCGCCTTGCCTGTCGCGTAGCGGCACACATGACAAGCGGAAACACATATAACGAAACATAAAGCAACCATGAATAAATACACAAGTATGGAAAAAATCAAGTGCCAAACACACCAACAAAATAAGCGAAGGAAGGGCCCAGGTTCCGCATGTAGCAGGCTTCTTTACTTACCGCATCATCATGCACAGCGACTGCTCCTCCTGCAGAACACTTTCCAGATACATCATATCCAAATCGGATACAATTGCCGCATTGATCACCATTATTTCGTCTCCCTTGATAATGCCTGCAAATGAACAAGCACCAAAGCAAAGAAAATGTTACACTCATCTATACTTAGTACATATGTATGTATATAAAACAATAACAATAACAACAACAACACAACATGTGGCTAGTGAGTGTAAAAAGCCCCACTGAATGAAAGCGTTGTTCGGTGGTCTGTCAGCTGGTACAAGCACAAAAGACCAGGACGGAAATGAGCGACAGCAACAATGCACGCGGCATGCAACTGTCGCTGTGTGTGGAAAGGGCGACATAACGACACAAAACACAATAGCACATCACACCACACAGTGAAGACGTGCGAAAAGACAAGACAGGACAAGGCAAGACGAGCGTCAATGCTTGTCGCACAAGAAAAGAAAGCAGCAATTGTTATGGCGGTGCTGCGTTTTAGACTGTTTTGTGTGTGGGCGAGCGGATATGCTTCGGCTTCTCTATGTAGTTGTTGGCGTTGTTGTTGTTGTTGCTATCGCATGACAGGTGTAACCGCACATGGCATGGGCGCTGCCAAGATAAGAGCGCAGCTCAGCAACGCAATTGACAAGTGAAGTAACCACAACCGCAAACTAAATCGTGTCGTAAGCCCCCAGTGAAGTGCGAACTAATGTACGAATGAATGAACACGTTTGGTTCGAAACATTTATACATTAACACAGTTGGATCTAAAGATTTTTCGAACGATTAACGCAAACGATTATTTGTGTAAATTTAATAAAAAAATTTGAGAATGATAAGGTTAAAGATTGCGTTAGGTGAAAGTTAGGTTAGATAAGATTAAGAGTCATTAAAAGTTAGGTTATGAAATTAAGGGTTAGATTTAACTACAAGTTAAGTTAATGTTTGCTAATCTAACCTTAGATTTGAGAGTTCAGGTAGATTTAAGTTCAGTTCAGTTCAGATTAAGGTGAGGTTACATAGTTAAGGCTAGGTGAAAGTTAATCTATGATTATGGTTTAGTTAAAATAATATTCAAGTTGGGTTTAAATTCGATAGCTGTACTGTTGGAAGTTCGGTTAGGGTGAGGTTCAGGTAAGGTAAATATTAGGGTTAGTTAGGTGAAAGTTAGGTAAGATAAGATTAAGGTTCATTAAAGGTTAGTTTATGAAATTTAGGGTTAGAGTTAACTACAAGTTGAGTTCAAGTTCGCTAATCTAACCTTAGATTTGAGAGTTAAGGTAGATTTAAGTTCAGTTCAGTTTAGATTAATGTGAGGTTGCATAGTTAAGGTTAGGTGAAAGTTAATCTATGATTATGGTTGAGCTAAAATAATATTCAAGTTGGGTTTAAGTTAGGCAGCTGTACTGTTGGAAGTTAGGTTACATTCAGGTTCAGGTTAGGTAAATGTTAGGGTTAATAAGGTTAGAGTTTGCGTTGGGAGAAAGTTAGGTTAGATAAGAGTAAAGTTCATTAAAAATTAGGTTATGAAATATAGGGTTCGAGTTAACCACAAGTTGAGTTCAATGTTGCTAATCTAATCTTAGATTTGAGAGTAAGGTAGGGTAAAAGTTGTGGATGGATTTAAGTTGGCTTCAGACAAGGTTAAGGTGAGGTTACATAGTTAAGGTTAGGTGAGGGTTAAGCTATGGTTATGGTTTAGTTAAAGTAATATTTACGTTCGGTTTAGAGTTAACTAGAACTTGAGTTAAAGTTCACTAATCTAACCTTTGATTTGAGAGTTTACATAGGTAAGGTACAACATGTGGGTAGGTTCAAGTTGGGTGCAGATACAGTTAAGCTATGGTTATGGCTGAGTTAAAGTAATATTTACGTTTGCTTTAACTTAAGTAGTTGCAGTGTTGGAAGTTAGGTGAAGTTCAGGCTAGGAAAATGTTAAGTTAGGATCAGATTAGAGTTGAGGTGATTATTTTGCTATTAGGTTAGGCTAATCTAACTTTAAGTTTGAATTTTCAGGTAAGGTAAAAGTTTTAGGTAGATTTAAGTTGGCTTCAGATTAGGTTAAGGTGAGGTTAGATAGTTTAGGTTAGGTGAAAGTTAAGCTATGGTTATGGTTAGCTTTAAGCTATGGTTAGGTTTAAGTAAGGTAGCTGTGCTGTTGGGAGTTAGGTTAAGGTGAGGTTTAGGTTAGTGAAATTTTAAGGTCAGATTCGAGTTAAGGTGATTATTGTTATTTGTTATGAGGTTAGACTGCAGTTGCGGTAAGTTAGACCCAGTTTAGGTTCCTGTTATGTAGGTGAAAGTTAGGTTACGGTTAGTTTAAAGTCAAGTTCAAGGTAGATTAAACTTAAGAACAAAGTAAAGAGTTCAGGGCGAGTTAGTGTTAGGTTATGGTTAGGTTAAGGATTCTATGCTATTGTTAAGTTCATGTTAAGTATAGATTAAGTTAAACTTGCAATCAACATTAAACTTAAGTGAGGAATAGGTTGAAGAGTTCGACTTCGGTGAGTGTAAGATTGTGCTTGAGGTTAGGTTAAGCATTCTAGGCTATGGTTAAGTTCATGTTAAGTATAAATTAAGTTAAACTTGCAGTTTACATTAACCTTAAGTGAAGAATTCTTTGAAGAGTTCGACTTGTGTGACTGTTAGATTGTGGTTCTGGTTAGATTAAGCATAGAAGAAGGTTTAGTTCATGTTGTGTGGTGGTAGGTTATAGAGTTTGTGTTAAGTAAAAGTCAAGTTGTGGATGTTTAAAAAATGTTCGTCCACATGATAGCAACTTCAATATTTTTTAATAAACAAAAAATGTCTGCAGAATTTTGCGTCTTTGCGCCAAAACTACAACAGTTTGCTTGTTCATTCATCTAAATATATTTCGATCGTTTCGTTCCTTTCTTTGCCTATCTGTGTTTCTGATGTTCCATTTGTCTGTCTGTTCTTCCGTTTGCACGCATCTGTGTATGCCCACTCGTTCGTCTTTGCTTCGTCTCCGCCCTTTCGTCTTTGAAAAAAATTTTTTCTTTGGTATTGTTCCCTTTTTTTATTTTGTTCCTTGCTGACATGATTTCGACTTTGCAACCATTGTTGTGTCGTTGCGCTTTCGTCACAGTGCCGTGGTTTGTTTGCTTGTATTATTTGTGGGCAGTGCCGTTCTGTTCTGTTTGGTTTCTTCGGCAGCTGGGGCTTTTATTTTTGTTATAGTTGCAACAATGGCGGCACACAATTGTGCGCCGTTTGTCAAAATGCAGCGCACTTGTGGCATATCACTTCAGATGCTGCCGCCCATTTTTCCTTATTTTGCCGGTTTGTTTGCCGCACAAGTGGCTGTCGAGTTGAGTTGTTTCTTTTGTAGGCGCACACGTGCATGTGTGTGTGCGCGCGTGCGTATGCATGTGTGTGACAGTACTTGAGGTTTTAAATTTTCCCACTCGAAAAGTGCGCACAAAATGCTGATATGCAATGTGTGCAACGTACAAGTTTTCGCGTTGCTTTGCATAAAATTTAAGCAATGTTTTACATAATTTTGTAACCTCACTTTTAATGCGCAAGATTGCACTTTTTGCGCGGTGTTGAGAACTTTTACAAAGGTACGCGAAATGCCATAAGACAGCCAAACGACAGCAAAGCAAAAAACGCCCTAATGTTGTTTGAGTTCGATGTTGTCGGCAGCGCAGTGAGGAAATGTTGTTGGGCGAGAAAGTGCAAGCAAAAGGAGCTTGCAGCAAATTAAATGCAAAAGCCACGTGTTTAATGGCGTATTCCTTTCAGCGTTCATCAGTTTTTCGAGCACCTACACGCCATCGAGTCGTACGACGAGCAACTTTTGCCGCTGCCGCTGAAACGGGTTGAAGTGGGGTGGCGCGACGTCTTGACGTGTGTGCGCGCAAATGCACAAAGTCAGCGCGAAACGCCAAACTTGGGCAAAATTTTCACAACTACTGCTTGACTTTTTGCTGCTGGCAGTGCTGCCGCTGCCGTTGCCGCTTCCGTTGCTGTTGTTGATGCTGCTTTGCCTCATCTTGTTGACGCATCAAATGCAAATGTCAACTTAAGTTGATTTTAAGTGACAAAAAACAAAATGGGGTAAAGAATGAAAGAAATAAAATAAAGCGAATGTTGAGCAGCAGATGAAAGCAGCGAAAGCGGCAGCGACAGCAAACGCATGTAAAACTTTAAAATGTTCAGGTATTGCAAAAGCAGCAACTGCTGGAAGAATAGTGGAGATGGGATCACTTCGGGGAATGGCAGTGAAGAAAGTTGGAAATCCAACTGCCTGCTGGAGGTGGGACTGGAAGCTCTGAGGAATAATATGTCATGTGCACATGACAAATTTATGCATGTAAAACTGTCTATGAAGAAAGTGAGTGCTGTGAAAAGTGATCCAAAATCATGAATGATGAAGGGAAGATTATTGAAAAGTCAATTTACAGTTGAGAGGAGAAAAGTTGGAATTGGAAAATGAACTAACTGACTAAACTTGTTGCTATAGTTTACCAAAAAATGACGAAAATTGAAAATTTAAATCTTAGGCATTGCCAAACTACAAAAGTTTAAGAAAAACAAAATGGATATATCAATTCAGCAGACCATGATTAACTAGCACACACCAGACACACACACTAAGAACAGATTACTCCTTCTATAATTGTACCGCGGTTGTGTTGCTTCGAATCACTGTGCAATGGAACAAAATCCTATAACTAACAAAAGTTGACTATTTAAAACATATTGTAACGATGAGGCACTCTGTGTTGTGCTATGCATGAATGCTTTTCCAAGCATACTTTTAGGCACGCACTTTAGAGTGTGGAAAACTTGCTATAATTCCGATATGGCATGGATGGTTCGCGGCGGTAATGGGCTGTGCTAGAACGATCGAGAAAGAAAGTACAACTGGAATGTGCAAGAAACTTCGGCCCGATAAGAAAACCAGTATAAAAGCAGCAGTGTGCAGCGCAGGGAGTCGAGTCTGTGTTGAGCAAGCAAAGGGGAAACATGCAATAGTGGTTTTTGACTGCGTTTGCGCTGAATAATTAAAGTAGTTTTATTTTCAAGCACAATCCAAAACGAACTTAGAGAAGTAATTTCCGTAACAATATTAAACATTTCAAATGAGTGTCATTGAGTGATGAATTTACTTTGAAATGTCATGCAAATGAAAATGTCTGATCAAGACCGATGAGCTTTTATGATCAGGTAAATGTTGCAAGTATGGTGTCTGATGCATGGTGGCAACAACTCTGCTCAGCTTGGCTTCAACTAAAAAGTTGGCAGCGCGACTTTCAGAGCGCGCTCCACTTGACTCCACTTTGCCGCTACTCGACTACACTCGGCGCCACTCTGGGCCACTACACGCGACTGTGCGCCTCTGCACGCGGCGCATGCACTTCACCCACAGCGTCAACTCGACTCTGCTTTCCGGCCGTCGCTGTGGCAGCGTGTAACTTTACTTTCAAGTCTTGCGACATAAAAGTGAAAAGCGTTTAGGCTGTATTGAAATAAAAATGGCGCACATAAACACACACACACACACATGCACGCACAAATGCGAGTGTGTGTGTGTGAGGACGCAATTGGTATATGGGGAAAATATGGCAAAGCATAAAATTGTTCCCTGCGGCTTTTGCCAGTGTTTGCGCCACTTGTACTGCGTACCGAACGCTGCCTTGCCGCACTTTAAGTTGGCAACATTGTCTTTTGTCTCTTATGTGTTAAGTGTTGCTTGCGCTGATAGTCGGCTTACTGTTTGTGCGTTCAATTTCAACTCCATCTCCACCAACTTGCATACATATCTGTGAGTGTGCATGTGTGCGTGTGGGCGGTGGTTGTAAATGACTGGCATAAGTGCAGACCAGAGATTTTCATTTGAATAATCGCATAAGGTACGCAACGGAATTTGCATATGCAAGAGCGCGCCACGCTCGTAACCGACTCTGTCCACAACTCTTTAATGACTGTTGGCTTGTGTTTGTTGTTGTTGTTTGCTTTGTTTTGCCGTATATATGAGTTTAAAGTTGCAAAGTGTTTAAGTTTGGGCTGTTTTGGTATTGAAATAAATTGCAAACAGAACAGCGCAAAGATATACATTGACATAGCATAGTGTTTGCGTAAGTCTATGTGTGTGTGTGTGTGTGTGTGAATGATAAAGTTTCGTATGAGTGGCGTTTAAATAGAATTAAAGCAAAAGGGTTAACGCTACTTAAAGGGAATAAAGCTACATGAAGCAAAGCTGAAAGCAGTTGTATGAAAATTGTTATAAAAATTTTTAAGAAGCAATGTTTGTTAAATAAATAAAGATATAAACAAGTACATAGGGAATGAAATAAATAAATAAATACAGAAATAATAAATAAATTAATAAATAAATAAATGAAAAAAAAACTAAATAAATAAATAACAAAATAAGTAAATACATAAATATATAAATTAATTAATTAATAAATAAATAGATAAATAAAAAATACATTAATAAATAAATAAAGAGATAATAACCAATTGAATATAAAAAATTAAACAAACAAATAAATAAAATAAAATAAAATAAAATAAAATAAAATAAAATAAAATAAAATAAAATAAAGTAAAATAAAATAAAATAAAATAAATAAATAACTAAATAAATAATAAAATAAATAAAATAAAATAAAATAAAATAAAATAAAATAATATAAAATAAAATAAAATAAAATAAAATAAAATAAAGTAAAATAAATTAAAATAAAATAAAATAAAATACAAGAAAATTAAAAATACATAAATAAATAAAGTAAAAAAATAAAATAAATAAAATAAAATAAAATAAAATAAAATAAAATAAAATAAAATAAAATAAAATACAATAAAATAAAATAAAATAAAATAAGATAAAATAAGATAAAATAAAATAAAATAAAATAAAATAAAATAAAATATAATAAAATAAAATAAAATAAAATAAAATAAAATAAAATAAAATAAAATAAAATAAAATAAAATAAAATAAAATAAAATAAAATAAAATAAAATAAAATAAAATAAATAAATACCTAAATAATAACTAAATAAATAAATAAATAAATAAATAAATAGACAAATAAACAAATGCTATAAATAATTAAACAAATAAATAAATAAAATAAAATAAAATAAAATAAAATAAAATAAAATAAAATAAAATAAAATAAAATAAAATGAAAGAAAATAAAATAAAATATAAAAAATAAAATAAAATAAAATAAAATAAAAAATAAATAAATAAATAAATACGTAAATAAATAAAATTATAAATAAATAAAAAATAAATAAAAATAAATAAATAAATAAATTAATTAATAAATAAATATATGAATAAATAAATAAATAATTAAATAAAATAAATTAATAAAGAAATAAAAAACAATAATAATAATTAAAAATATTTCCAACAGATTAAAAAGCTAACCCCATAAAAATGTTCCATTTAACTACAAATTTTGCATTGAAATCGAGGACAACACTCGTTACCATTCCAGTGGTGTTCGGGGCCCTGTTTGCGCCGGACGCAGCGTTGTGTGTTTGTATTTGTGTTTGGCTTGTTGACAACGCATGTTGCATATTTAGCAACACGCACCACGGTCAAACAGTTGCACAAATACGAAGCTGGGGCAAAAGGCATTGCAAGAGCGAGAGAGAGAGAAAGAGAGAGAGAGATCTAGCTAGTCAACAGATTTCATCGTCTTACGAGTCCAGTGTGCGTGCTGCGTTTATTACAGTGCATATGCAACCGTTGTTGTTGTTGTTGGTGGGTTGTTGCAAGTGTAATGACGTCGACTATTGCGTCAGCACAACCGTCAGCTGTGTGCATAGCTGCGGCCGGACAGCAATGCAAGGATTTTGAAACTGATACCTCGTTGAGCAGGTCGAGCGTAGGCTGAGCATGTGGCATGCGGCATGTTGGTTGCTGCTGCTGCAACGTGGTGAGCTAAATTTATAATTTCTATGTGCCTTAAAGAGGAAGCAACAACATTGAGGCGCCAGTTGCACTAAAGCAGGCAATCGTTCCATGAACAGTTCGGGGGGTCAGTATGCAATTTTAATTAAAAATGGAATATGTTGGGCGACACAAGTTGGCATTGCGAAGCGCCATTTGGGAAGCGGAAATGTTTTTGCCTGCTTTCATATTGCACAAAATTGGCAAATTTTAATCAAAGCTTGATTGAAGTGAAAATAGCGCAAATAATTTGAAATTCATGTTACGCATACGACCCGTTGTGCGTGTTGGCAACGAACAGCTAAGTATGTAGACCTCATTTTATGGCAGCCTGGCAGTGAGCACTTCATTGGCATTTGACATTTTTGAGCACAATCATATGAGTTGCACTTTGCGTATTTTTTTTTTAAACGGTAAAAATTGGCCTACTTCAATACATTAGCAGCGCTGCAACTGTTTGGCCGTGAGGCATGTTTATTAAATTAGCTGCGAGCATACGCACCCACACATACACACATTGATAGCTATACGCACGTGTGAGGGTAGCACAGCGTTTTTACAACAAAGTGCCGCGAATTGGCTGTTAATTTACAAGTAAACGTTGAGGAAATTTTTTTTTTTGCAATGAAGCAGAAACAAAATATTGTGATAGAAAAAATGTGCAGAAAAAAGAGAAGATGAAAGGAACATGGCAAAATTAGCAGTCGTTTGACTTTATTCACTTCAGCTGGCGGGTCATCGGCAGACGCACACTCGGCAAACACAAACACACTCACACTGACGCCACACAATTGAAGCGCGCACGCGAGAAAAAACTTTTTCACTTCAAAGTGCGTTGCGAAAGCAGAAAGACAACAACGCGCCACAACAACACAGCGAGCAATAAAAAAAATAAAAGCGCAGACACAACAGCAACAGTAGCAACAATAAGCCAAGTAATTTCCGCTTTTGTCTTATTAACATGAACATGTAACATTTTTTTTTATATTATTTTTTATTTTATTTTTTACGTTGTTGAAATGTGAGCGCAATATAAAGTTGTATGAGTGAAAAAATAAAAAAAATTAATATTAGCAGGGAAAAAATAGAAGAGCATTGGCACAGCTCAGAGAAGGGGAATATTTGTTGCGCTTATTGAGCTAATAAATTAAGTGCCTCGGCGTTCACATAATGCGGATTGACGTACATATGTAGAAAAGGTGCCAGGCAAATGTGTCTCGACAGGTTTGAAAGGTTTTAAAAATTGTGTCGTTGTTGTTTAGTTTATATTTAATTTGAATACGATTGATTGAATATATTTAGAATTCTGTTTTATCAAATTTATTTTTATACGGAAAGAATACGTTTTCGATTTATGGGACAATAGATAGAATTGTTCAGCGAATATGGAGACAATTGACTCTCGAACATTATAAGATTTTAGAAGAAAATACTTCTTTGGTAATTCAATCATCCTCGGGATGATCACTTATTTTATGCTCCTAAGTATAATGGCGCACATAGGATTTTACTTTGAGAGGTGTTGAACCCAGGCAGTTCTTGCAAGGACGAAAACGGTAATCTGCTGACAGATGTCTAGAGCATGCTTGGGTTATGAAGGGATCACTTCTTGCAGCTGCTTAACGGTGGATCTAGTGGCGTAGATGAAGCTGAAACCGAACGCCCAGTCGCTGACGATGGGATCGTCATACCATCACCAGATCGTAATGTGGTACGAATAGCAATAACGCGGGTAAAAAACAACAAGGCCTGTCGACTGAGCTATTCAAATCCGGAGGCGAGGAATTGACATGCCGCATGCACCAGCTTCTTTGCAAGATATGGTCGGAAGAAAGCATGCCAAGCGACTGGAACCTGAGTGTGCTCCAACCAATCCATAAGAAAGGATATCCTGCGCCAACTACCGCGGGATCAGCCTGATCAATATCGCATATAAGGTCCTATCCAGCGTGTTGTGTGAAAGATCGAAGCCCATCGTCAACAAACTGATTGGACCTTATCAGTGTGGCTTCAGACCTGGTAAATCCACCATCGACCAGATCTTCACAATACGCCAAATCCTAGAGAAGACCCATGAAAAACATATCGACACGCACCACCTTTTCGTCGACTTCAAAGCCGCTTTTGTTAGCACGAGTTGGAGTTGCATTTACGCTGCCATGTCTGATTTTGGTTTCCCCGCCAAACTAATACGGGTGTGTAAAATTACGTTGAACACCACTACTAGCTCCGTCAGAATCGGGAAGGACCTCTCCGAGCCGTTTGATACCAAGCGAGGATTCAGACAGGGCGACCCCCTTTCGTGCGACTTTTTCAACCTCCTGCTGGAGAAAATCATACGCGCCGCGGAGCTGAGCCATGCTGGCACTATTTTCCACAAAAGTGTCATGCAACTGGCATCGACATCGTTGGTCTCAGCTGCCGTTCCGTATGTTCGGCATACTCCAGTCTAGAGAAAGAATCGAGAAAAGTTGGTCTTGCGGTGAACGAGGGCAAGACAAAGTACCTCCTGTCAACACATAAAGAGTCTTCGCGTCTTGGACAACACGTCACTATTGGCAGCCGTAAAGGACTTTGTCTATCTTGGCACCAGCATCAACACCAACAATGACGTCAGCCTGGAGATCAAGCGGAGAATAACTCTTGCCAACAGGTGCTACTTTGGGTTCAGTAGGAAGATGAGAAGTAGAGCCCTCTTTCGACGAACAAAACTTACGCTCTACAAAGCACTTATCATCCCCGTCCTCTTGTATGGTGCAGAGTCCTGGACGTTGTCGACCATCGATGAACGTGACTTGAAAGCGTTCGAGAGAAAGATACTCGGCAAGGTCTTTGGTCCGCTACGCGTGGGTGATGAGTACCGTATACGATGGAACAACGAGCTGTACGAGCTATACAGGGACATGGACATAGTCAAGCGCATAAAAATAGGGCGGTTGCTCGTATGCCTGAAGATGCTCCGCCAAGGCGAGTCTACGAGACGGTATCCTCAGGTGGACGCCGCGGAAGAGGACGTCCTCATCTACGTTCGAAAGACCAAGTGTCGCAGAACCTGTCGGCGCTTGGAACCAACTGGAGCTAGCAAGCACAGGACAGAACCGGCTGGCGCGTTCTTTGGGATTCCGCCAAGACCGATAAACGGTTGTAGCGCCAGCTAAGTAAGGTCTTGAACCCAACTTTTGAGCCCATTACTAGTTCAAGCCATATTTGTGACCCATAATGCTTGCAAGATAAAGATATATGAAAGGGGATTGAAGCCTCCTTGCATGCGCCACTGTTTTGAACAGATGAGATGCTGTTGCATATTCTGATTTAAATTTTCAATTGAAATTTGAATTGAATTGAATTTTGGCAATTTTTGTAAACAGTCCCAGGCACTGGCAGCATATGGTTTGGTTTCAAGGCGCTGCTTGAGGTGTTCACATGTGCTTTGAAGCACTCAATTTTAATGTATTTATATATGTAATGAAAAACCCAGTGAACTTTTGCTTTCTTCTCTTTGTTTTGTTTTTTCAAGCGACAAGCACTTCATCAATTTTATCTCAAATTAGTCATGAAAGCATGCGAACCATGGTTTTTGCCTCATCACTATGTGTTGGGTGCAACAACAAACAAAAGGGGCACATAAAAATTAAGCCAAAAAAAAAAACTGCTGAGAATCGGGGAAAATTAAATGAATTTTTTTTTATTAGTTGAAGACCGAAGAGGAATGTTTTTGGTGAGCATTGTAATTGTTGCTCATATTAAGTGCTCACACATTTCGTCGAGTCATAGTGCATACAAACACAGGTACTCACACACAGACACAGGCCAGGCAGCTATTAAGCGGCATGCTTTGAGAATTGATGGCCCAAACGATATCATAAAAAGAGACGCGAAACAAAGGCAACAGGCAGCAAGTAAACGCAGACCTAAAGAATGGAGAAGTCGAAAGGAGTATAGCGAAATTGCTGCCAATGTTGTTGCTGTCAAAGGATTAGCAAGATTGCCAACGATGGCAACAGAGTCGTTTGCGTGCCTGTCACTGTTGTTGCTAAAATTGTTGCGCCGATTATTGTTGGTGCTGTGGCTGGCAAGTGCCATCATTAAAAATGACAAATTAATTAGAAAAGTTTCAAAAGCGCAACAACAACAGCGAATGTGTGCGCGAGCGCTTTTACTCGTTTGCGGATATTAGCGGCAAAATATGCTTTCATGCCATTTGCAAACAGGTTTCAATGCATTCGCCGCTGGCTGCTTACCTCAAACAGTGGCAGCAATAGAGGGGCAAGAATGAAGATGCATCGATATAGAAAACAAACAAATAAAAAAAATGCTATAAGAATCAGAGAAGAAGCGGAAGTAACATAAGTGGGGTAAATTGCGTTTTAATCTGATGCTACTTAAGCTGTTAGATGAATGAGTGAGTTTTTTTTTTTTTTTTTTATTTTAAAGAAGGGAAAAGCATTGAAAGCCGGAGTGTGAGACTTTCACCCACTAAAAACCCTTCTATCTCCTACACTGATATCAGGGAACGTCCTGCGAGGAATTACTTCCTGGTATCAGTAGGGTGCGGCACCGTGCCCACCACCTCGGACTACCTCTTTTCCCTACGTTGGCGTTCTAAAACGCGCAGTGTTTTCATAATGCTGGCTGCAGCCGAGCATACAGCTTCCCACTTGCGTGGGGTGTCACACATGTGTGCGGTCAGGTTTGAGACGGACGGATGCTCCCCAAGAGCTACTGCTAATTCCCTTCGGACGGACTTAAACCGCGGGCACTCGAACAGGACATGCTCTGCGGTCTCGTGCTTCGATGGGCACTGCGGGCAGGAAGGGTCGTCCTCATGTTTGAACCTGTGGAGGTATTGCTTGAAGCAGCCGTGCCCACTCAATAGCTGCGTTATGCTGTGGTCTAACTCACCATGCTTACGCTCAACCCACCGTGCGATATCCGGGATTAGTACACAAGTCCAACGTCCCTTGCTGGATCGATCCCATCTGTGCTGCCAGTTTCTAATAGTGGCGCATCTTTCCGCAGCTTTAGCGACGCTCGTCGGCTTGGTGGCAGCATTATATAAGCGTTGCATTTCGCACGCCAGCAGGTCAATGGGCGGCATGCTCGCTATGACTCCTATGGCGTCGTCCGACACTGTGCGGAAGGCGCTGGCAACCCGTATTGCACTTAATCGGTAAGTCGCCCTGATGCCTTTCGTGTATTCTCTCGTTTTCGTCGCATCCGCCCATACTGGAGCTGCGTACAGGATAATTGACGACGTTACTTTAGCCAGTAGTTTTCGCCGGCTGGCGCGTGGACCTCCAGCGTTCGGCATCAGGCGCATGAGTGCACCGTTTACGCGTGCAGCCTTCTCGCATACAGTTTTGAGGTGCTCCTTGAACGTCAATTTCGTGTCAACGACGACCCCAAGGTATCGAAGATAGGGCTGGGACAAGATTTCGTGCTCTCCTACCGTGATGGTGAGCACCTCCCTCTGCTTTCTAGTGCTGAGCAGCACTGCTTCAGTTTTGTGTGCCGCCAGCTCCAGCTTTGCGTCAGTCAACCACTGTTTCACGCGGACTATAGTGTCGTTGCATCTTCGTTGTAGCGTCTCGGTATGTTTCGCCACAGCAACTATCGCGATATCATCAGCATAACCAATAATTTTCACATCCTCCGGCAGATCAAGGCGGAGGATGCCGTCATACATGACGTTCCACAGTGTTGGGCCGAGCACTGAGCCCTGTGGAACGCCACCGGACACCGCATACTGCTGCACGCCATCGTCCGTGTCGTACAGCAGCAGCCTGTTGTTGAAGTAGCTCGATATGATCCGCTGCAGGTACACAGGGACCTTAAGTGCTAGTAAAGCATCTTTGATACGACCCCAGTTAGCTGAATTAAAGGCGTTTTTAATATCAAGCGTGATGACTGCGCAATACTTTTTCGCACCCCCAAGCCATCGTTTGCCACTCGTTGCCTCGCGCGCCGTTCCTATCACCGCCTGTATCGCGTCAACCGTGGAGCGCGCTTTTCGAAAGCCATATTGTTGTGACGACAGCCCGCCTGGCTTCTCCAGCGTTGACTGCAGTCTGTCACATATGATGCGTTCTAGCACCTTGCCTATTGTGTCGAGCATACACAGTGGCCGATACGATGAGGGTTGATCCGGCTGTTTGGCGGGCTTGAGCAATAACACCAGCCTCTGCTGCTTCCACTTATCAGGAAAAACGCCCTCCTTCAGACACGCATCATATAAGCCGGCGAAAACTTCCGGCCTGCTTCGCATTGCAGCTTTCAGCGCCACGTTCGGAATGCCGTCAAGCCCAGGGGATTTGTTGTTGGCTATTTTGCCCAGTGTTTGCAGTACCTCGCTGGCAGTCACTTCTGGTATATCGCCCATCTCTATCAGTTGTTCACGAACAATTTCGTGATTATCCTGCGGTGGGAAGAGTGTGGCGACCACATTGCTCATCAGCGTTGGGTCGCTCGGCTGCGGCGATCTCGGGCCTCTGATGCGACTCATAACAACCTTATATGCTTTGCCCCATGGGTCTACGTCTGCCTCGTCACATAGCGCCTTAAAGCATGCCTTCTTGCTGCTGCGGATGGCCGCCTTGAGAGCCTTTTTGCACGCCTTGTAGTTGCTCTGCAGCGCGACTCGTGTCGGCAGATTCCTGCCTCTCTGCAGCCTTCTGCGCGCCTGGTGGCACATTTTTCTAGCGCTTGCTATTTCATCATTCCACCAATAGACCGGTTTCTTGAGCAGCTTGTTCGCGCGCCGTGGCATTGCGGCGTCGCACGCTTTCGACAGCTTGTCAGTGATGCTGGCCGCCATTCTCGTGGCAGTATCCGGCACGACTTGCTCTTCGCTCCAAATCAGCTCAAACATCTCTTCATCAAAAGCCTGCCTTTTCCAGCCCTTTACCTGTGCCTTGCGAACCTGGTGCGGTGTACGTATACGCAGCTCAAGCTCCATGATAATTGCAAAATGGTCACTGTGCGTGTACATGCTGCTAACAGCCCACTTTGCGTTTCTTGACAGTGTGTTGTGCGCGAAGGTATGAATGAGTGAGTGGGTGTGGTTGAGTGCATGGACTGCTTTGAAGGCAGTAAATCATTTTTTATTTTTTTTTATTTTTTTATTTTTTTTAGAGATTTAAAAATAGATATTTTGTTGAAGGAACTCAAGTGGTTTTCTGTAAATGAAGTGTCTTATACAGAATTAAGTAACCATAAATGTTATGAAAATTTAAATTTTTGTTGATTGTTGTGCAATAAATTGTGATGAATGCTTGTGCGTTAGATTCTCATTGCTTAAAAATTCTTTGAGTTAAAACTATTCCCAGAGAATAAAAAGTATTTCATAGTAATTGATTTTTTACGGGGCGTATGAGTGATAATGTTTCATTTGTAGTCTAAAAATATTAATAAATATAAATTTAAATATTAGTAAATATTATTATTGCCTTATACAGCTTACAGACAGAATTAAGTAGCCACAAATTTTCTGAAAATGTGAAATTTTGTTGAATGTTTGTGCATTAGATTTTTATTGTTAAAACATTGCTTAACTTTAAATTCTTCCCACAGAATTAAAGCTCTTCATAGTAATTGATTTTTTTACGGGGCGTATGAGTGATAATGTTTCATTTTTATAGCTAATAAAAGTTAAAATTTTTGCTCTAAAAATATCCATGTAAAACATTTCTATAAAAAAATTCCGCCCAATTTCACTAATAAGTTTTCGCTAGTAATTTTTTTCAAGAAGCCCACGCATCGCATGAATGGATACTAATTTGATTTTATCAAAAATGACGCACTTTAAAAAAGTGCGTCCAATGACGTCAATTTCGAAAATTGCCAACGAAAAAATGAAATTATAATTGATATTTCGCAATGGCTGGGCAGTGCTTTAACGAGTCTGTTTATTGTCCACGAGTGCGTGTGTGTGTGTGTGGCCGTTGCGCTTGCGTGTGGGTTTGTGCGGTTGTTGGCGTGTAGGCTGTGCGCGCACTTCAGCGCGTAAATTACATTTTTTCGACAGCAAAAATTAAATTATAAACTTTTTCGTTTGAATTCTGCTGGCCGTCGGTTGTTGTCTTGCGTGGCTGTCAATTAATGACAACGAATGAAAAAAGCATAAAATTGGTTTTGGGGCAAAAATGCTTATTTCGCTTTGGCATCGCTGCGCAATTCTTAATGTCCACTGTCAGCGGCAGCCGCAACAGCAGCAGCAACAACAGCATGAACTGCGCTTTAACGCAATTACCGCCACAGCGGTTCGGCCCAGCCGTGACGTTGCCGTAACAAAGTTGCCAATAGAATTAACGGCCCCATGGCGCAACAGCGATCGTGAAAAATTTTTCGAGTAAAGTTTTTGTTTTTGCTGTCTCGCTGGCTGGCCATATCCAATGCAATCAGCATTATCAACGCAATCGACAGTGCCAAAAGCAAAGGAAGGCCACAGTCACAGCCACAGCGGCAACACTGACACCGGCGCCTCATCATCAGTGCAGGTGTTAATCTGATTATTGCTTCGCATCGGACGTTGGCCGAGCTGCAATGTCACTGTCCGCTGTCACATTGGCCCATCAGCTGGGCTTCTCTCACTACCTGCTTGCGGGTCCTTTCCCACTTGTCCCACGTGTGCCTCGCTTGCTGGCATAATGCGTCGAAATTAATGTCAGTCCGTATGAGTTGGCCGCTTACGGTTAGCTTCATGTAAGTCCATGGCAGCGTTTTCAATTAAACTGCGTCTACAACGTCGCTACAGTCTGCACGTCACACGCTCAGCTGCTCGAAATACGCACCGAATATTTCTGAATAATCCAATTCCTGTTCGTTGACACTGTCGCCAACTCGTTTGGGCATTCAAAGCGGTTGCTGAGTCAGCAACGGTGCAAAGTTAATCATGTGTGAATGTGTCTGCTGGTATGTGTGTATGTGTGTGTGTGCAGAGGCGTTTTATGTGCATGTAATTATATGAACAAGTGTCGGCAACTGTGTACGCTGTCATGCCATCACATTAATATAATTTCTCTTAACCCACCAGTTTGCAGAAAAATTCTTTGTAAGAAAAATTTAAGTGGAGAACAGTCAAAGTCTGCTGTGAGGAAATTAAACTGATAAGTATATCTACTTCTGTTTGGAGTTAGAATGCCAATAAAATAAAAAACATATTTGCAAAGAAAACTTATGTCTGCATCAACTGTTCCAACTGCTTAAAAATGCAGTAAAATACACAAAATGTTAAGTAAGCTTAAACGGCTTTAGACTTTATTGTTTGTGATTGTTAAAAACTTCTGAAAGTAAAAACAGAAATAACAAAAATAAATGGATGGCTCAACGCTTTGCCAATCAAAATGCTACAAAATAAAAATAACTCAAAAGTAGATATTCCACGAAAAAAATAATAGCTTTACAAATAAAACTACAGTCGTTTCTACAGTTTGCTTAGTTGCAAGGCGACTTTTCTGGTCTTCAAGTTGCCTTTAGTATTTTTAGTTAAGTGAACTTTGGTTACATGGAATTCCTTTCAATCAAGCGTGGTTTGGATGAGTGAAAAGAAAATAGATTCTATTTCAGAAATTGTCGAATGTCCTTGCAATTTCTAAAGCCAACTTTGCCAACTAACCAAATCAGCCAAATAATGGCACATTTTTTGTATTATTTTTTTACTATGAAATGTGGCGCAAAATTTGTTCACTTAAGCTGAGTTGTAAAAGTATAAATTTGTATTTTGGGTTCAAAATATTCTTTTACTTTACCTACATTTGAGAGAGATTTGTCTGAAATGATTCTAAGGAAACTAAAGGAGTTCCTAGATAACATTGGAGGACACGAACTCCTCCAGTAACGTAGAGGGAGATGACAAAATAGTTCACTACTTGGAAGCAGTGTCTCGTACAGGTGTTGTTCGAATCTCAAATCTAATCTAATCTAATCTAATCAAACCTTCGTTTTCAGTTATGCAAAGTTTTAGTTAAACGAACTAATTTTCAAAAAAAGTACCAAATACAAATTTTAGTTGAGCGGATTTTCAGTTAAACTTGCAAACATGTTTGCCATGCATAAGTAACAGAACATTGAATTGTGTCGATAGCTTGCCAAAAGTTTTTACAGCGCAAAAGTTTTGTCGGAAAAAACCAAAAAAAGCACATCTGATTTATCTATGAAAAAAGCATTGATTTTAGTTTGGATTTAGAATGTTAAACTAAATCGTTGAAATTTTTTAGTTAGCCTAAAAGTATACCATAAAAAGTAATGTCTCGATTAGAACAAATTCCGGAAAGAGGAAGAAAGTCTACTCTACTCTACTATAGTTTGAAGTTTCATATTCAATATTAAACATGGATTTTATGGAAACTGACAAAGACTCTTTTATTCAACATGACAAATGTTTGTACTAATTCGTCAACAACTGAAATAAGCCTAAATGTATACCATCAAATCAGTATCTTTAATATGTGAAGAAATAATATCGACTATGAGCATAAAGTGCCAGCCTAAAAGTATACTGTGAATAAGTAGTAGTTTCAACCGTGGGTAGGTTGTGGTGGCTGCCTCTGAATGAGACACACTTAGGTCTCTCTTAGGACCCGTTGTGTTACCGATGTTGGCAATTTTTCTTGCTTGCCAAAAGCGCACTTGTGCCATTCTTGCAACTGTCATCTGCTTCATGTGGATAGCGATAGAAGTAGACGAGTGTTTCACTAGCCCAATCTGGGAGTCCAGTGTTGCCAGATAAGGGATCTCCTCCTTGATTTAGGAAATTCTTGGTCTTTTAGGAGAATTTTTAGGAGAAGGAATTGTTTAGGAGAAAGTTTGGGAGATTTATATTTTAAATTAGGGTATTTTTTGGATCCTTAGTGGATTTTTGGAAGATTTTTGGATAATGAAGTACAATGTATTGGGAACACTGGCAAAAAACATATTTTGGCAACTATTTCAACAGTCAAAGCATAGGATGCTTGTGTTAAACATTTGTAAGCTTACAAGATGTAAGCTCGTTCCATCTCGGCATCAAAAACGACACTTTTTATTTAATTCATTTGTTATATGTTTTGTATTTGTTAAGTTTTTGTTGTTAAGCTGAAGATGAATAAAAAAGGCTACAATAAAAAAAAATTATATTTTTGTTATTTTTTATGAGAACTTAAATTCCTTTAAAATGCCGCAAATTATAAAAAAAAATTTTAGGACATGTTTTTAACTTTTGAGAGGAAATTTCAGTATATTTTTAAGTTTCACGAGAAAGTCATTTCAGGTATCTGGCAACACTGTGGGAATCGAACCTAGGGCCCCTGGTGTAAAAAGTCAGGGCGCTACCCACTGGACTATCGAGGCCGGCAGGGCTTCAGCAGTGCGTTGATCAAATTCTTTTCATAAACTTTAAAGAAGCACAAAACATTATTTCACTGTTTTATACAAAAAAAAAAATAACTGCAGCAGCTGCTACACTCAATGGGTTAAAGCCATAATGATAGTCGATTTTACTTGAGGCCAGAGGACAAACCGTTTAAACGAATGAATGAGTGCTTCGCACTTAATGCGGTGCTATTTTTTTTTTGTTCTCATCCAATGCGTTTACACTCATCAACTGTCTGTTCGGTTGTTGTTGTTGTTGTTTTTTGCTTTTGCGGCATTCATTCATTTCGCGGGCGTGTCACTTTAATCCTGCCAGCGGCATTACTTAACACAAATTAAAGTACAAAAGCAACAACAAGAAAAAAATGCAAACGGAAACTTACCATTATGCATTGCCACACTTTTGTCCTCGACGCGACTGACATAGCAGCACAGCTCATCCTGTCGCTCGGCATTCTCGATGAGTTCCGCTTCCACGGAGAAGCCCCACATCTGTTCGAGCGTGGTGCGATGCAGCTCCACTTGGTAGAGTATCTTCATGCAGACCTCAACGAATTCGTGATTATGCAACTGCGATAGAGAGGGAGAGAAAGAGAAAGTAGGGGGTAAACGTTGTGTGAGAAATGCAGATAAATTAAATGTGATTAGTTATGGTTTTGTGGGTAAAATGCTTCAACAACGAACGGAACTTTTTGCATAACATTTCAACATCAAACAATTGTTTGAGTTGAGTTGGAAGTAGAAGTTTTTAAAGTTTTTAAAAAATTGCTTGAATTATTTGAAAATTTTACAGCAAACAGCTCAGGCCAACCACTGACAGGTGACGTTGCCAAAATCAATTTTCACTTGACATCTTTTTGCCAGTTTGCAGCTAATTGGAAAATAAACGAAAAATTGTTGTCGAGCGGAAATTGGCATTTGCCAGTGTACACAAAAGCAATTACAGTCGGCGGTGCGCTCAGCCATGGGCTGCAGTGGTGGGGGTGGGGGGTGGGGGGAGTTTTTTGTGTGCAAAGCAATCGCGGTGTGTTAAAAGGCGGCTGCAATTAACCCGCTTGTTAAAAATTTGTTGCACTAAACTAATTTTCGAGATTGTTATGAGGTGTGTATCGAGTGAATGTTTTGTTTGAGAACAAAATTTAGGTCAGCAAAAAAAAGCCAAAGATGTAAAAGGTAACTGGCCCAGAAGTGTAAAAATATAAGAGAAATACTTTTTTATGCATTCATTTTTTTAATGTTCCCAATGCCCACATTTATAGTGAACTAACAATAAATTGTTCAATTTTTTTTAGTTCTTAACCAATGAAAACTTATAGCTTAACAAACCAATTTCAAAATAATAATTTTCTAACCTATCGGAAGAAATTTTAACGTTGACTTCCATTTGCTGTTAATGCACCTATAGCAGCGTAAGATCATTACTTTTGGTTAACACTAGAATGACCGACAATCTGACCTATCTAAAATGCCCATATACAGGCATGTGCTGCAAATCGCACGATTTCAAATCAATTTGAAATCGCATAATCACTCTCCAAGTGAAATCAGCTTGATAAATCAGAAAGTATGATTTATGGATATCTTTGAGTTTAGCTGAGCTGTCCTAAGCTGAACTTGGGATATAGAGGGTTAAGTGTTCAACAAATACAGCAACAATTTGACATGCGCATTGCTTATGCGATTTGAAGCAGCAGGCAATCAACTGGCGAATTCAACGTTCACACATACACACACACAAGCACTGCACACACATAAGTGAGCTGCTAAGATAAATTTCGTTTACTTAAATGCAGTGCGAAAAAAATCTGATAATTATATAAGCACCAAGTCAAAAGCAATCAACAACCCTCGACGAGAACAAATTTGATGAAAATATTTATGAAAACGAATAAATAAGTATGTGGCAGCAAATGTATGCAGACAAACGCAAATGTTACGAGTGCAAACAAAATGTCGTTGAACTGACATTGACTAGTTTATCTGCGTTGTTGTTGTTTTTGTTGTTTTGATAATTTTAGCACGTGATGTGTTGCCATTGTGATTTGGCATGTCTGTTGTCTTTGTTTTTGGTACTTGTTTTATTTACTTGCTTTTTTGTTTTGCTTCTTGCATCCCCCACACTAGCAAATCTCATTAAATATGATTGATTATTGCAGAAGCTCTCTCTCACACACACACACACACACACACACACATGCACGTGCTCGGTACTTGATGGCCCTCATATGCGTATGCACATACATAAATATAAACCATACACATGAAACGAATATATCATATTTACACACACACACACAGATATGGCACACAGATACACGTTGCGTTGCTTATATTTGGTTATTTTAGCTGTGATATGTTGCCATGTTTTTATACAACCACTCGTACGCACACATATGCATGGACAGATGTGCATGTGTGTTTGTGTGTGTGTGCATTCGCCTGTGAAAATGTCTATTTATTCATATTTATAGCGTTTTCATTGCAAATGTCATTATCATAAATTTCAACATAGAATGCATTTCACTTCAAGTCATTTGGACCGATGATTTATCTATGTCGCAGCCACGTACAGTGAAATTTTGATTGAGCTGTTCATGGCATTAGGTTTTTGCTTATCTGAATAGCCCAAAGTTTTTCGTCTTGAAGTATTTCATTTATTGAAATGGGTCAGATAAAGTTGTTACTAAGTTTTTCCATTCCAATACAAAAACTGTCATATATTTTCATATTAAAAAAACAACAAAAAAAGACAGTCATAAAAATCAACAAAATTGTGCAGATAAACGATAAACTATAAATTCAAAATTCATTTGCAACAAATGTTCAAATAGAAATGAAATGAAAAGCCCGCAACACATGGCGTATGATTGATATTTATTCGAAAAGTTGAAAGCGCTGGCCACAAAATTCAAATTACACAAAGTGCCAAGCCAATCGCCGCCGCTCGAAGAAAGCATAAAGTTTGAATTGTTTTTGTGTGTATTTTTGCTTTTGATTACTTTTCGCTGAGATTAGTTTTGCGTTGCGGCGGCTGGACAGTTAATAAGTCAAATTAGAGTAAAGGGAAATGGACAGCACAGCACAGCAGAGCACAGGAAGAGAAGGTGAAATATTTAAAAAGAAGACACAAAACTAGACTCGACAACAGCTCAGCATAGAACGTACAGTTCGTAGAATGACGCCACAACAATGCCGCATAGTGCAGCAAGTAGTAAAGTATGCGCAGACGGCGCGTGGCAAAATGAATGGCGCGCTAACGCAAGAGTGTCATAAAGTAATTTGGAACAAAAGAAAAAAAAAACAAGAACAAAAAGAAAATAATTTTTTTATTGCTGCACAAAGTTGAGGAAAACGGATGTTTATTCAGAGTGCCGCACATAATCAACTGACGGCTGGAGATATTAAGTATGAAACAGTGAAGCGGCGTTGGACAGTGAACAAAGCAAGCAGGGGAGCTGTTCAAATGGTTGGCACATGCAGAAGAAATCGTGGCAAAATTACTGAACATGAGCACAGCGAAGAAAGTTAATGTTGGATGAAGAAAAAACAGAGACCAAAGCAAGCGCCAACAGTTAAGACACCAACAGAAGTTGGTGCTGTGTTCACTACAAGCGTAATAAATGTTTGAGTTAAGACAGCAGCCGTGAAGTGTGAGACAAGACACATTGGACTGGCAAACGTTAGCTGAGAGTTTTAGAAGTTTTTTTTTCAGGAGGGCAAAGAAAAAGAGATACGAGTTCGTTTATTTTATTGTCACCAAGCTTTTGTGTTACTGTCTTTAAAGCGGTTTCATATGACTTGAGTTGAACATTTATTTAAAAATGTAAATTTGCGAGTCATTGGAAATGTGTTCTTGCTAAAAATTCGGGTACGTTGATGCATTGTATATGTAAATTAATTCATGCTGAAAGAGTTTAGCAATAAGTGTCAATGTGTCTTAACATTCGAAGCCATGATCCTTTTACCCATTCGACCTCAAAGTGGTCTGAAAACAACTTCACCTATTTGTCATCCTATAGCAAAAGCTACGATTGATTTATGGGTTTAATTTAAGATGGCAACAATAAATTAATATTTTCAGAAGTGTATACAAAGCAAATTACAACAATTTTACCGTTATCCCAAAAATAATTTCCAATAATTTGCAGCCATATCAGGGAATGTTTGTGTTCTAATTGAAGTCTACGAATTGGGCGCGTTTGATTTAAACACGGTTTCTTTAATAATGGTTAAATAAAATCAATAAGTGATAATTTCGTATTTTTCTATAAATATGAAATAATTTTTCTTTAATTAAAAAATATTGATACAAAATTTATTTAACTCGTTTTAAGTTAAAATTGTTCAAAATTAAATAAGCTCCAGAACTCTAACAAAGAGGCATGGCGTTGTTTTTCCATATAAACATTTAACCCATAGTTGACCCCATTAGGTTTAGATTAAAAAAAAATGAAAAACACCTATCGAATTATTTCACATTTGAAGTGCTTTCACTAAGTTTGAAGTTAAAAGGCCCATACAATATTTTTTTTTCATATAAACTTTTAACCCACAGCTGACCCAGTTAGGGTTTGGTTTTCGAAAAAATTAAAAACACGTATCGAATTATTTCACATTTGAAGTGGTTTCACTAAGTTTGAAGTCAAAAGGCCCATCAAATCTTTTTTAACCCACAGCTGACCCCGTTAGGTTTTAATTTTCGAAAAAATTAAAAACACGTATCAAATAATTTCACATTTGAAGTGCTCTCACCAAATTTGAAGTCAAAAGGGGTACAAATTATATTTCTTCATACAAACTTTTACTCCTTGGTTCACTCTGAAAGATTTCGATTTTTCAAAAAATTAAAACCATGTGCCAAATTATTTCTCACTAAGAGTATTTTCGCCAAATTTGAAGTCAATGGTCCCATTAATTCATGTTTTTTCACAGTTTCTTCATACAAACTCTTAACCCGTCGTTGATACCGTCAAATTTTCTCACTAAGAGTACTTTCTTCATGTTTAAAGTAAAAACGCCCATAAAATCTTGTTTCTTCATATAAGATTTTAACTCATAGTTGACCCCGTTAGATTCAGATTATTGAAAATTTTAAAAGCACGTATCGAATTATTTCTCAGTAAGAGAATTTTGACTAAGTTTGAAGTCAAAAGGCGTAAAAATCATAATTCTTCATACAAACTTTTACTCCTTGAACGTTGAACTGGGTGAACGTTAGAATTAGATTTTCCAAAAAAATTAAAAGTATGTGTCGAATTATTTCTCTCTAACCCTTTCGACCCCCCAAATTTTACCCTGTTTCTCGATATTACTTTTTGGTATTTAAATCATGAAACACGCCTAAGAAATGTGAACAAAAAAATTTGAAGTCGCCACGCTTCCTTGTTAGAAATCAAGAGTTAATATACTTTTGAACAATTTTAGCTTAAAACGGGTTAAATAAATTTTGTATCAATATTTTTTAATTAAAAAAAAATTAATCAATTTTTATGGAAAAATACAAAATTATCATTTTTTGATTTTGTTTAATCATTATTAAAGATCCCCCTTCAAATGCCGAATTTCAAAAAATTCCGTGTTAGCGAAGGATCCTCTTTCAAGAACAGTAAAAAATTCATATTAATAGCTTCAGCGGTTTGATGAATCAGTTAGTCAGTGCAAACAAATATAACTGATGCTTTCGTTGGATTGTTCTTGTACAATTTTAGTAATCTTTCATTTATATATTCAAGTAATCCACACATCCATGCAACTCCAATACTACTCCTACTATACCTAACACCTGTGCATACAAATCATGGCGAAAGAACAAAGCAAATGCAAGTTGCATGGAAAATACATTTTCATAAATCAAATTTCGCCAAACTAACAGGCGAACTGCTAGTCGAGCGTATTCGTTTGGATATTTGTAACAAATGAAATCTAGACATAGCCAGACACCGACACAACAACTGTTGTTGTTGTTGTTGTTTTTAGAAATGCACCATTTGTGCCGCCAAATAATGCCAACTCAGCGGCGGCGATTTATTGCTGGCAATTACGCTAAATGCAGCGCACCAGCAAAAATGCGAAACAACAGCGATAGCAAAAAAAAAACAAAAAACAACAACAGATATCAGACAGCGGCGCAAGTAAGCAATATTTTTGTGTTGGCGCTAAAGTGCATGTGAGAAATGCATGTCAGGAATTGAGAGCTCAAATAAAATCAGCGCAAAATAAGAGATTGCGACAACAGCAACAGCCAACAGACAGCCGCAGCCAACCGATTCAACACAACAGCGACAAGTAGGAAGCTGCTGCATTGGCGAGGGAGCGTGAAATTAAAGTGACTGGATGCATTCGATGCAGCGTTGGATGCGGCTTCAACTGACTGTGGTCGCGACTTGGGGCGTGAGTGGCAGCAATGAAAGGAAGGGAGGGGGATCGAGAGCATGCAGCGTATGCGGCAAAGCAATGCAATCATCTTAATAAACAGTTTGGATTTCTGCAAGCTCGAGCGAACCGATTGCCATGAATGTGGGGGACGGGCGAAGAGGGGGAGGGTGGGGGGGACGAAAGAATGTGCAGATAAGAAAAATACGTAGTCATGAAGGTGTGATAGATTGTTAGCGCCATTGGAACAACACAGTTAGTCAGTGCGAGAACAGGCAATGGGGAGTTGTTTATCTTTGAAGAGTGTTGGAATATTTGAACTGACATGGAAAATATTGCATGCGAGATTTGTGATTCGCAAGTGAGATTTAACGCTCGGTAATTGAGCGTCGACTTTTACAACTACAAAGTGCAGCTGAAGATGTGTTGAGGCTGTAATGATATGCGAAGATAAGTTACGTTTACGAACAATAATTCTAAACGAATTAGTTCATTGTGAAACTTGGTCTGATATGGATTTGTTAAATTGATTTTTAATTAAATAGGTAAAAGATAAAAATGACTAGGTTAGGTCAGCCCGGCGTATAGAAAAAGGGAAGTTTAGATTAGATCAGGTTGGGGGATAACTAGGAAATTGTAAAGGCACCAATTAATACTTATGTTCCATAAAAGTAAGTGAGTATGTACATACAAATGATACCCTTACTCCTACATACTTTCGATTTCATCGTCAAATCCTTTGACCCAATTTCAAAGACATTTCATTTTTTCAAGTCTAGCAACCTCGAAAGCCTAACGTGAATGCACTAACCTATCGTTCCAAAAGTCGTGGGTTCGACTCCTACTCTAAATATTTCCTAGCCAAGCAACATAGCCTAGTTTAAAAGTTCCGACTCTCAGATGATCCTAAAAAAGAAAACGCAGCTACACGGTGCGGCAGCGACGCACAGTGTTGCGAGGT
The DNA here is from genome assembly GCA_963971225.1 of Melieria omissa. Classification (NCBI taxonomy): domain Eukaryota; kingdom Metazoa; phylum Arthropoda; class Insecta; order Diptera; family Ulidiidae; genus Melieria; species Melieria omissa. Next base: position 121,750,281 of record OZ020268.1, on the reverse strand, counting down.
CATATAGCAGAGTCACAGGAATAAGAAGAGTGGTCGTACATAAATGAAATTAGGTTTACAGTTATCTTATGAGCAAAGAACTTACTGTGGAAAATTTTAATCAAATCGAACCATAACATCGACCACCTCCCATACAAATGGATTTGAAAAAACTTCATATTAACATTGAAAATTTTCTTAGTTCATAAAAACTATGTTCAGAATATTTGTATTTCAATTATGGTGTTCACAGTTCAGCGGTATCTAGTATGTTAAATTTCCCACCTGACAATTTTCCCGAATTTTCCCATATCGTATCTCAATTGTTTTTGCTTTGCATGAAAAACAGAGATACCGGTAATTTCAAAATTTGCCGCACTGCCGAGCATGTTTTTTGAAATAGGCAAAAAACAAAGTCAAATGAATTTTTTCACACAATCTCCGGAGCGAATTTTTTTGACTACTTTATACCACTATCGGGACGATTTCTTTATTTGATGTTCAACGATTGTTTGCCATTTGAGCTAGGCATTTTTATTTTGAAAAATTTTCCACAATTATTTGAAACATATACAATGGGGTGCTCACAGTTAGATCGTTTTTTTTAGGGAAAGTTGCCCGAAATAAATTTTCCCACAAACTGTGAATTCCATAAATATAAATGTGTTTATAAATGTGTTTATAGGTAAAATGCGCTTTTTTCAAAAGTGATTGAAAATAAAATCTCGATAAATTGCTCCACAGCTACTCAGAAGTTGCTCTTAGAGGGCTAAAACCTTAGACTGACCCCACTAATTTTTGCACTTGAATATTTCTTTCAAACATATGTACCCCCTATCTCCAACCTTTAATGAGGCTTCTATACAAAAGCATTGTTTTTAGAAAGTGGGCAGCCGCTGCTCTCAGGTTGGTCCCAGACGTATCATATGTAAGACTGACCCCCATTTATTTTCCTTTTCGAATATTTTTTCTATACACACCTAACCGCTACATCCAACTCTTAAGGTGGCTGCCATACAAAACTAGTAATTTTCAATGGAACTGCCTGCACACTTGTAAATGTAGTAAAGTACCTAAGCGAGGAAACATCGTATCTGGGAAAATACTGAACCGATTTGAATGGTTTATTCAACAATTATCAACATTTCTGAGTGCAAAAAATACAAAATTAATTAGAGTTCAAACATTCTCCACCAGAGGGCGCCTCCCATACAAGTGAAGTAGTTAAGTGGTCAAATATTGGGTTTTTACGAAAAAAATCAAAGTGTAAGAACTGTCGAAACTACATTAACCCCTCTAGTTCGAATATAATAGTAATCATAATTGATTTTCCGAAGCTATCTTGAACAAATTTTTCCATCAGCAGCAGAGCATTGTATGACCGATTGCTATTGGCATTTAATTCAACGGTGAAAATATCGCAAATTTGCACTCAAGTCTTCACCGAAAAATGCCAATACTTGCATTTGCGCAAATATGCGCAGCTGAAAATTTTACAGCATGATGTACATACTTGCTAAAACAAAATATTAAAAAATTGTAAAAGTGATAAAAAGTGTTTGTTTTTAAATCAACTTTAAAGTTTCAACTCAGTTTTTATTCACTTGTTTTCCTTGTTAAATTTTCTTCACAACAGTACTGCTCAGAGGTGAGAAGAATCAGCGGAATTTTGGTCTTGGCAGATCTAAATTGTATTAAACTTAAGACAACAGTTAGTTTTACGCATCTGCTCATAATTGATTTTGAAATATTGAACCTCAAAGTGAAAGCAAAAATGGGCTTTTTGTACATAATTTTTTTTCAACGCTGTGAGAGTGTAACTAAAGAGCTCATAACTTCTACATTATCCAATATTTTTTTTTTTTAACTTGCGATTTCTCTTAATTGAAATATTTCCAACAAAACCTCATACTCAGTTTTTTGTGGCATTTTTGCATTTTTGTTATTACTCGCAACACTGTGCGTTGCCTCTAAGGGGAAGCGGGTATTAGCGCACCGAACCGATCTTAGCGAAGTCTCCAATCATTCTGCACTCGCCTTCTTTATACAATAGATATCGCTGTGAGCGGTTGCTCACAACATCAGAGAGAGAGAGAGAGAGTCGTTCCTAAACGGCTGTAGATGACAGCCTCCACACTTAGCACTGCAGGTAGCCAATAACCTACACTGACAGAAAACCAACAGATTAACCTAACCAACATAAGGCAATGTCTTGTGGAGGCTCCATGCTCCCGAGAGGAGTTAACAAAGAAAAAAATTGAATAAGAACTTAAATTAAATGAAAAATGTATTGAAAAATTGAAAATATTACATCTTGAATCCTTCAGCCAGCTCAGCGCTTTGACATCTACTTGTGGTTTTGTCTGACATAATTTCTGAGTCCTAACTATAATATTTTCTTAAACCATCTACAATTTCATATTTAAAGCATTCGCCCAGCCGGTCTACAGAAGTTTAAACTAATAGCCTGAAGACATTAAAAATAAACTCGTATGAAAATCGACTGAAGGTCATTGGGCCGCAGCATCCTCCATCTTTTTGGTTTGGTTTATTATCAGCGCACAGCGAGACCGGCACAACAGTTTCGAATATTTAGTCCTTTTGTTGGATAATTTCTTTGCCTACTTCGAAGTCTTCATTGCTTTATCTATGCTGGAAAATTCAAATACTCTCAATGTGTCTCAGCGTTCGGAGTTTGCCCCAAGTGCGTTCATTTACTACTTTTGTTTTTGCTTTGTGCTGATAAATGGCTTTAATCTCGTTGACGGTCTATGCCGAGAAAAGGTAAAAGCGCAAACCTTAGCTGACAATAAATTGTGTGCACGGTGCAAAAATTCGCTTCACTACCTTTGTTTTGCCCTGTGGCGCTTACATTGTGTTGTGCGTAGAGTAAAATTTAAAATTTGTCTTTATTAGGAAAATTTTGGTCATTAAGTTCTTTGTTGGACTTTTAATTTATGGCTTTTTGCGATGCGTTGAGACACACAACTCCTTCGTTGTGGAAATGTCAAAGTTAAATAGTTGAGTTGTTTAAATGTTTAAAGCATAGTCGATGCTAATATTGGCGTCGTTAAATGTTTTATAGTTTTGTGGCGACTAGTTGAACTGCGCATTTTTCGCGTTAGTTTTCCTATTAGCCAACTTGCCAAAGCCGTTGTGAGCAATAAAAAAAGGGGACACATTAAATTTGAAGCTCAACCGAGTCGAACTAAAATGTAAACAGCAGTTGGGCGTTTTATCTTTTATCGTTTAGCGAGTTGGCCAACAGGCGGTCGTCGAAGTGGAGCGCGTGCTGCGTTGATTTATTGGCTGTTGGCCATGCAAATAGTCGCGTTGGCGCTTGCAAAACTACTCTCCGCCACTCATTGCCGCTGGCTGCTCTTACAACTAAATCCAGCAGCAGCGCTGGCTTAGCTAAGCAATGCGTCATGGAATTGGCGAGCGTGCGCTGCAGCGGCGCCAAGAGCAGCCGCAACCGAACTGAAGTGAACCGAAGTGGTGGAGTAAAATAAAAGTGGCAGCAGCCCCAAAGCAAATAAATATTTTGTCAAGACGCCCGCTGCCCGTCCGCCCAGCCACTTTGTTGCCCGTCGGCGCTCGCTTATTGCTGCGTTCGCTCTGGGCGTCGGCCAGCCACCGTTGATGCTTGACGTCTGTCTTGCGGCTGCTTCGCTTCGCTTTCACTTCCTCGCTGCCCACTATTTGTATTTGTTTTCGTTGTAGTTTTGTTTTGACTCCGTTTTCGCTTTGTTGGTGCTGCATTCGAGCGCTTATCAAGAGGTTAAGTGCGGTAAAATTAAGTGCGCCACGTACACAGTGGGCAAAGTTTAATCACTTTAAAGCAATGCCAGCAACGGCGGAAGTTATTCCCGGCATCTGCCAAGCCATGCAGTGCACTTTATGTTGGCGTATTGGGGGGCGGAGCCGAAGCTGGAGCCGGAGTAAAAGTGGCAAGTGGAAAGTAAGCAGTAAGCATAAATAGCAGACGCATAAGTGATGAAGGCAGTATTTGTTGTTGTTGTTATTGTTTTTGTAGTTGGCGCTGTGCTAAAGCGTAATGAATTGAGTGTGCGGCGCTGCTGGCGCTTATTTGACTAGTTTTAGTAATTTCGGTGCTGAAATTAATGTATGGCGTTGGCCTTCGAATGTAGGAGGAAGGCGCGCGCACAGGGGGAGGGCGAGAAGCGAGCAGCGAGCATGATTGTTTATTGATTTTGTAAATGTTTTAGCTTAATTAGAACTGTTGCGCTGGACGAAGTTGTGTGATTGGTAGAACTTTTGTGCATTTATGTTAAAGCAGTCTTAAAGTTTTGAATTGTTGAATCAAAGTTGTTTTTTATTGCTGTACTGGCAACAATTATAAAACAACTATGTTTAAATATTCAGATTCCTTATTAACCCATTTTTTACCACCGTTAAAGACACGGTAACTTTGAAAAATTCTGAAAATAACAGTTTCTAACGCATATTAAATATTTTTACATTATCGGAAAGCTACATTCATTGGCTTTACAACTGCGAAAAACTATTTCCGAATTTTAGGGTTTCACTTAGTGTAAAACTGGTATAAACAGGACCACCTTTTTGAAGGGTTTTAAATTTTGTTTTTAATACAAACTGAATGTTGTTTTTAATAAAACACTTAATACTGCTTACCAAAAAAAACTAAGTTGACATACAAACTATGAAACTTTCAGTTTTCTAAATTTTTAAGCGTGTTCTAACTTGAAATATTTTGGTGTGTCCTTAAAAACACGGGAATCGCATTATATCGAACTTTCTCTTTGGTTGCAACTACTTTCGATGCGTAGTTAGAAAGAAACAGTAACTTAAACTTGAAAAATGTTTTTTTCACAGGATCTAGGCGCGGTAAAAAATGGGTTAAAGTAAAAATATAACAAGAGACAATAGTTGAGCTCTCTAACCCAACCCAATAATCTTTTTAATATTCACGTTCAATATTTACCAGAGTATTTATTTTTTATTTTATTTTATTTTATTTTATTTTATTTTATTTTATTTTATTTTATTTTATTTTATTTTATTTTATTTTATTTTATTTTATTTTATTTTATTTTATTTTATTTTATTTTATTTTATTTTATTTTATTTTATTTTATTTTATTTTATTTTATTTTATTTTATTTTATTTTATTTTATTTTATTTTATTGGATTTTATTATTTTTGTTATTATTCTTTTAAATGTTTAAAGGTTTAAAGACCTTTTTGCTACTTTGGCAAAAAAAGTATTATGCAAAGTAATTAAAAATGCTGAATAATAATGGAGGTTTGACAACCAATCCCTCTCCCCTCCCCTTTCCATGCCCCTGATCCGATGTACATAATTACACCACAAGCGACAAACATTGGTTGTCCGCAAGCAGCAGCGCACCTAAACCGCTGGCTCACGCACATCAGCAGCGGGTCCAACGGAATGATCGGAAGGGGCGGGGCTGCCGAGATTTGCACACGCCCGCCACATTACTCATTTAGTTAACCGGCCGCCAACAACAAGTAAGCCCGACGCGCTGTGCACAGTGCGTTTGCTGCACATTGCTGCCAAAGAGGCCGCAACTGCGGGACGTGACAGTGTCAGTGGCTGTTGGCTGTCGCGTTGGCGGCAAGGAAGTCCGTTGTCATTTGCATCAGTGATTGTGATTTCCGTTTGCCATACACGCACACACACTCACGCTACGACCGCATTGAACACACATAATCGCACTGTTGCCCAAGTTTAAACCCAACGGTGGCAATGTTGCCACTGCAAAACCGCAAAAGTCATTCACTCACTCGCTCACTCACGTTGTAGGCGTCCTTGTTGCTGTTGCCAGCTCTGGGCACATTTGGCAGCTGTGTGTCTGTGTGTTTATGTGTGTAAAACAATTAATGTACCTGTTGCGACAGTGTTGGCAGTAAAACTAATAACATCATTGCCGTCGTCACACAAACGACGCCGTCAACATTTGTTGCACATCGGCTGCCGGTGCGGCACGCGGCCGTTGACGAGCAAGTTTTAATTTAAAAATAAAATGAAAGACGCCATCAAAGGTGCCGCAGCGTGCTACACTTAGTGCGTGTGCCGTGTGCGTATTATCGTCGCTGTTGCTGTCACTTTTTCGTTGTTGTTTCCTTTTCTGTTGCAACTGTCGGTGCTGTAAAAGACGCACAACACATCAGCTGTATTGGTGCCTGTCGGATGTTGTGCTGCACACAGCCAACATCCTTTTGTTGCTCAGCGGATGCAGCAAGTTGAAAAGAGCAACAAAGTATTTCAAAAACCGGAATAAAGTTACAGCAAAAAAAAAATCATACTCGTAAATGTCTGCGCTGTGCGTTGATTTCGTGTGCGCTCTTTTGACGACGACACAACTAACAGCAAAAACAACGCTCGTTAGCAGTGGAGCAGGGAACCACACCGCCCCGCACTTCTGCCCATGCTGACACTGCGGCCAATGTGTGCACGCTGCTCTCGAGTGACGAATTGTGACGGCAAGTTCAGTCGACAAGTTGAAGGCTGCCTTCCTGAGCGCGTCTGACCAACGGGTCAACCTTTCTGCAATCAGCGCATTGCGTGTGCGCACACAAAGTTGCCAGTAAACTTTAATTTGTATGCACTTTTTTATTAATGAGTCAACTGCCTGGCGTCCAAAGCAAAAACAAAAAACAGAAAAACAACAGTGCAGCAAATTGAAAAGGTCTACCGGGCCTTTGGTGTCGGTTGGGGGCGCTGAAACTGTAATTAATGCTACAAAGTTGAACAGGCAGTTTTTGCGTTGAAATTAGTTTTAGTTGTGTCTGTGCTGTTTTGTCATATTGCTGTTGTTGTGTTGTGGATCAAACCGTATACGAGGCTTTCAATGTTTAATTGAAAAACGGCTTAAAGCTGAAAAAGCCTAAAACCCATGTCTGATAATAAACTGTATTCATTAACGTTAATGAATAAATGTTAATTTTTATTGAAAAACAATAATTTAAGATTAATGCAAAATTAATTATTTATGCGTTATATGCAAAACCACGGAATAAAAAAAAAACTTTTAAACTTCAAAACCACCCACAATTTTGCAGTGAAATTTAAATTTCATTTGTCAGTGATTATAATAAAAAAAAGTTAAAGTTAATTAAGTTAAATTTAATTTAATTTCATCTCATCTCATCTCATCTCATCTCATCTCATCTCATCTCATCTCATCTCATCTCATCTCATCTCATCTCATCTCATCTCATCTCATCTCATCTCATCTCATCTCATCTCATCTCATCTCATCTCATCTCATCTCATCTCATCTCATCTCATCTCATCTCATCTCATCTCATCTCATCTCATCTCATCTCATCTCATCTCATCTCATCTCATCTCATCTCATCTCATCTCATCTCATCTCATCTCATCTCATCTCATCTCATCTCATCTCATCTCATCTCATCTCATCTCATCTCATCTCATCTCATCTCATCTCATCTCATCTCATCTCATCTCATCTCATCTCATCTCATCTCATCTCATCTCATCTCATCTCATCTCATCTCATCTCATCTCATCTCATCTCATCTCATCTCATCTCATCTCATCTCATCTCATCTCATCTCATCTCATCTCATCTCATCTCATCTCATCTCATCTCATCTCATCTCATCTCATCTCATCTCATCTCATCTCATCTCATCTCATCTCATCTCATCTCATCTCATCTCATCTCATCTCATCTCATCTCATCTCATCTCATCTCATCTCATCTCATCTCATCTCATCTCATCTCATCTCATCTCATCTCATCTCATCTCATCTCATCTCATCTCATCTCATCTCATCTCATCTCATCTCATCTCATCTCATCTCATCTCATCTCATCTCATCTCATCTCATCTCATCTCATCTCATCTCATCTCATCTCATCTCATCTCATCTCATCTCATCTCATCTCATCTCATCTCATCTCATCTCATCTCATCTCATCTCATCTCATCTCATCTCATCTCATCTCATCTCATCTCATCTCATCTCATCTCATCTCATCTCATCTCATCTCATCTCATCTCATCTCATCTCATCTCATCTCATCTCATCTCATCTCATCTCATCTCATCTCATCTCATCTCATCTCATCTCATCTCATCTCATCTCATCTCATCTCATCTCATCTCATCTCATCTCATCTCATCTCATCTCATCTCATCTCATCTCATCTCATCTCATCTCATCTCATCTCATCTCATCTCATCTCATCTCATCTCATCTCATCTCATCTCATCTCATCTCATCTCATCTCATCTCATCTCATCTCATCTCATCTCATCTCATCTCATCTCATCTCATCTCATCTCATCTCATCTCATCTCATCTCATCTCATCTCATCTCATCTCATCTCATCTCATCTCATCTCATCTCATCTCATCTCATCTCATCTCATCTCATCTCATCTCATCTCATCTCATCTCATCTCATCTCATCTCATCTCATCTCATCTCATCTCATCTCATCTCATCTCATCTCATCTCATCTCATCTCATCTCATCTCATCTCATCTCATCTCATCTCATCTCATCTCATCTCATCTCATCTCATCTCATCTCATCTCATCTCATCTCATCTCATCTCATCTCATCTCATCTCATCTCATCTCATCTCATCTCATCTCATCTCATCTCATCTCATCTCATCTCATCTCATCTCATCTCATCTCATCTCATCTCATCTCATCTCATCTCATCTCATCTCATCTCATCTCATCTCATCTCATCTCATCTCATCTCATCTCATCTCATCTCATCTCATCTCATCTCATCTCATCTCATCTCATCTCATCTCATCTCATCTCATCTCATCTCATCTCATCTCATCTCATCTCATCTCATCTCATCTCATCTCATCTCATCTCATCTCATCTCATCTCATCTCATCTCATCTCATCTCATCTCATCTCATCTCATCTCATCTCATCTCATCTCATCTCATCTCATCTCATCTCATCTCATCTCATCTCATCTCATCTCATCTCATCTCATCTCATCTCATCTCATCTCATCTCATCTCATCTCATCTCATCTCATCTCATCTCATCTCATCTCATCTCATCTCATCTCATCTCATCTCATCTCATCTCATCTCATCTCATCTCATCTCATCTCATCTCATCTCATCTCATCTCATCTTAACTCAACTGTTAAACCACAACTCACCTATTTTGATTTATTCATCCCATATCTCACCGTAATTCACCTCGCTAGACCAATTTTGTTTCAATTTCATTTCAACTCGCTGCTTTCCTGCTCACATTCTACCACTTTCTGTTCGTCACATAACCACTTCCTTTATGAATGCATATAAATGTTACCTTTTCTAGTCATTTCTACTCCCCATTCGCAAATCTCTTGCACCCTTTCACACTCATGGTGCTCGAATATATATAAATGACGACAAAGTTCAAATGCCTTTTCATAATAACCTCTTAGCACTCCACCTCCACCCGACACCGTTGCTCCCCCTCCTGAGCGAGTACATATTAAGTATTTTCGAAATTTTGAGATATTGTTGCACAGTTTGATTTTCGCAGAAATTGCTGTCACTCATACGCATCGTTGACCTTTTCAGTCTGCAGACACTGCACTTCACTGTTCATGTCACTTGCCAGCCGCATTGTGCGCTGGGCGACTATGCTGTCACTTGTGCTATAGATTTTGCGCTGCTGCGCTGTCATATGTCAATTATATGTCAATGACTTTTCCCCACATGAAAGGTTTAATGAAATTGTTAATTGCAAACTTTTACTGTTTGCCAGCTGCTGAAACGAGGGGCGAACGACAGAAACCAAACACACACTGATTCAATGGTGCGCCGACCTACTCGTATGTGACATTGCTCGTTGTCGGTTCTCGCTTCTCAATTATTTCATCACATCGACCGCACAATGGCAGCGACAACAGTAACAACAACAACAACAACAGCAATAAGACGAATAATATCAGTGTTTCACGTGCTGAAGTTGACCACAAAAGTTTAGGTTTTACTTGAAATTTGTGCGGTATGTGCAATTCTCAGTGTTCAATGTTGCTGTCGCGCTGTCATTGTTATTGGTGTTGTTGTTGTTGTTGTTGTTGTTATCTGGTCATTGGTTGCCATTGTCACACTAGCCACATGCGCCACTGTTGCTGTCGCTGTCGCTTTCCATGCCGACGTTGGCAATGGCAATAGCAATAGTTGTTGGTCAGTGGCTTTATTTGCTGTCGTTCGTTTACATTGCTACTTGCCGCAGCAGCGTTTGCACAGTTACATGCACACACATACACACACACACCAGTACATTCATAGATGGTAAGGTGCGCGAGTTACGTCAGCAGCGTCTCAGGCCATCCTAAACAAATACCAACTAAGAACATAAGCGACAAATTCGCACCTCCTTGTCAAAAGATAAGGAAGTGCATCCGAATGTGGATGGATGCAGACTGCTCACTTGGTGTTTTTGTTTAGTCCGAAGATTAGACACAGACAACCGAACAAACAAATCTGAAGATAATGCATTCGAATGTAAACAGTTGCAAATGTTTGTCTCATGCTTTTTGTATGGTCCGAAGATCACACACAAAGACCTGAGTAAACTTATCCGAAGATAAGCGAGGTATACTGGAGAGAGATTGCCTTCGACGCTAGCTGCCGCTCCGTTCACCAGTTAATCTTAAGATTCACTTCAACGCATATAGTTGAAAATAAAGTTTCCACTGAATTTAATTTTATAAATCGGAATATTTTTATTGGAAATTGTGGCCCAAGTCACAAATACCATAACTGGCGCAGTCGGACATTTCCGTTTCTTAAGAAATCGCGAAATCGAACATACGATCTTTTCCGTTGCTAAAGCAAACGCGAAACGTACCAATTTCCCAAAGGAAATTTAAAAACCCGTAAAAATCGAAAATAACCGCAAAAGTGAAACTAACAATTAATACAACGCCATAATCAACAAGGAACAAAGTCGTTTAAATAATATATAAATAATCAAAGTTGAATAATAAAAGTGCATGAACCGGAGAAGCATATTTGATCGAAACCGGAAAATCGAGCCGAACGATATGGAAGAGATGCAAGTGAAAATTCAACGTCTGGAAGCGGCGCTGTGCCAGCAGGAAGAGATTATCGGGAGGCAGCGACAACAGATGGCAAGCCAGCCGGTGCCACAGCAGCAAGTAGGCCAATTAACAATGAGCCACGACAGCATCATCAGCCATTTTCGGCAGCTGAAATCTTACGGCGGAGGAAAGGACGAGAATCTACTCTCTTTTATCAGAGCAGTAGACAGGGCGCTCTTGCTGTGTCAAGGAAATGCATTTTTAGAGGAATTCGCTACGCAAATCGTGGCCAACGAGAAGCTGAACGGCGATGCAGGAAGATGCATCCAACAGATGGGAAGCGACAACTGCTGGGAGAGGATGAGGATCCGGTTGAAGCAGCGTTTCCAGCCACAAAGGACGTATGCTGAAGTGTACAATTACTGCCGTTTAGTAAGGGTAAATAACCTTAAAGAATTATTCGATATATTTATTAGAAGTAGTTACGAGATAAATGAAATATATGAATTTGACGAGAAAAAGCCCGAAATTTATTCGGCTAAAAATGTAGATAGGGACTTAAAAGACATAATGTTAGAGAAAATTGATGGCAATTTTAGGACCCATCTTAATGAGAACTTTACATTAGCGGAAATGTATAATAGTTACTTTAAATTAAAATTACTAGATGACAATAGAGCAATAAGTTACAGCCATAGGAAAACAAACCATTATTTTAACAACAATGAACGTATGCAAAATGGTTTCAATAATCGAAATTTCAAAAAGTCAAATCAAGAAAATTATAATGAGGGCCATGTAAATGACAATGCAAAATATAATGCACCACGACAATATCCAAATAATTATTCTGGCCAATTTAGAAACTTTAACTTAAGTCAAGAACAGAACTCGGTACAGAGAAGGACTGGACAATACCGTAATAATTATAGAAATTCAGAGCAAGTAAGGAATAACTTTAGCCAAGAAAGAGACACGGTTCAAAATAGGAGTACTAACACAAGGCAAAGGAATTTTAATCAAAACACGGGTCCTGAGCCAATGGATATAGGGAATGTACAAGAGGAAGTTATGAATTTTAACCAACCAGGCTCGACATCCATACTACCACTGATTAGATTCACTTTAGGTAATAATATCATTACTGGCTTAATAGATACTGGCTCAAGCATCTGTATAGTTAGCCCAAAGGTAGCCTGCAGATATCCACTAATTTCTTTAGAAGAACCGAAGTTTTTCTCTACCATTGCGGGTATCAACAAAATCACGGAAAGGGTGGTTACCCCAATACCAAAGGAATTTTGTGCTGTGGGTACGATATCGTGGAACGTAGTCGATTTGCCAAATAGAAATTATGATGCGATCATTGGGCAAAACCTTTTAACCCAATTTAATGCGAGGATCGATTTAGGGAAAAAATGTATTATGCTAAAGGAAGCCAAAGTTTTTTTTACGGATTATGATTTTTCTTCTTATATAAACGACGTATGTTCACTTGAACCTGTGGAAAACGATGTAATTGAGCGGATAAATATGGATCACCTTAATAGTGAAGAAAAACAGAAAGTGCTTGGTTTACTTAAACAGTATAAAAGTACATTTTTTATGGAAGCGGACCCACTTACTTTTACCCACGAAATCCAGCATCAAATTATTACAGAAAACGATAGGCCGATTTATGCGAAAATTTATAGATATCCTAAGATACACGAAGAAGAAATAGAACGACAGATACAGGAAATGTTGCAGCAAGGGATAATAAAGGAAAGCAACTCACCTTACAATAGTCCCCTTTGGATAGTTCCCAAAAAATCAGATAACTCGGGAAATAAAAAGTGGAGGATAGTGATAGACTATAGAAAACTAAACGAATGCACTATTAGTGACAAGTATCCAATTCCGAATATAGATAATATATTGGACAAATTGGGGAAAGCTCAATATTTCTCCACAATCGATTTGGCCAAAGGGTTCCACCAGATAATGGTAGATCCTGAGGATAGGAAGAAAACTGCTTTTTCCACCCCGTTTGGGCACTTCGAATATGTGAGAATGCCATTCGGATTGAAGAACTCTCCGGCCACTTTCCAAAGGTTAATGAACTCTGTATTGAAACAATACATCAATAAAATTTGCGTAGTATATTTGGACGACATTCTTATATTTAGTACATCTTTGCAGGAGCATATAGAAAATTTAAGGATAATTTTTGAAACTCTTAAGAGGGCAGGATTAAAAATTCAAGTAGATAAATGTAATTTTTTAAAGAAGGAAACTGAATATTTAGGGCATATTTTAACACAAAAAGGGGTGAAACCAAACCCACAGAAAATTGAAAGTATTAGAAATTTGAATTTGCCGAGGACGCAAAAACAAATTAAATCATTTTTGGGAGTAACTGGCTACTATAGAAAGTTCATTAAGGACTATGCAAAGGTTGCATTTCCCATGGTTAAATATTTAAAGAAGAATTCTAAAATCAATATTAATGACCCAAATTACATATCGTCTTTTGAAAAATTAAAAGAAATTATTACTGATGCACCAATTTTACATTACCCGAACTTTAATAAAAGATTTAGACTAATAACTGATGCCAGCAATTTTGCTTTAGGTGCCGTCCTTACTCAAGAAGGACATCCAATATGCTTTGCCTCTCGTACATTAAATGATCACGAGAAATGTTACTCCACTGTAGAGAAAGAGTTATTAGCAGTAGTATGGGGTTGTAAATATTTCAGACCGTATTTATATGGTAAGGAGTTTGATTTACATACGGACCATCAACCACTTAAGTGGCTTCAAGCTAAAAATAGCGGAAAGGATATCAATCCGAGGCTGCAGAGGTGGCTAATTCAACTGGGTGAATATAATGCCAAAATAGACTACATTAAAGGCAAGGACAACAAAATTGCTGACTTTCTCAGTCGGATCAATGTTGACAAAAATGAAATAAATTTATTGGACACTAATATTGCTGAAGCAAATATTAATATTTCAACGGATGGGCAAACTGCACATTCCCAGGAAGAGGATTTGCACGATCATATCCCTATTTTAGATACGATAGTGAATAGATTTAAAACACAGCTAATTTTAGTAGAAAATAAGGAAAGAGAGTACGAAAAAGTGTTGGGTAATAATAGAATTTATATCGACAAAAATGATATTTCAACAAATGTTGCCGATATTGTCCGAAGACACTTATCGAGCGGGAAGGTCGCCATTTACTCCGTTTTAGACGACACGACGTATAACCAACTCCAACAGGAACTAATTAGGTTGTTTCCAAGCGACACAAGCTCCAAATTCGTAAAATGTAGCCACTTTGCAAGAGATTTGGAAACGGAGGAAGAGGCATTAAAACAAGTAGCTCTTTTTCACAAAAGGGAATCAGGCCATTCTGGCATAATTGCAAATTACGAAGCGCTAAAGCACAAAATATTTTACCCAAACTTAAAAATTATAATCAATAAAGTAGTAAATAATTGTGATTTATGTACTGCAGCAAAATATGATAGGAACCCTATTAAACCCAAATATAAGAATACAGAAACGCCTTCAGACATCAACGAAATTATCCACATCGATACGTACGTGAATTCAAAACACTCGTTTATAAATTTTATTGACAAATTTTCTAAACATGTAGCAAGCTTTTATCTTGAAGATAGGAACAGCCAGACAATAATCGAAAAAATTAAACTATATATATCAATACAGGGGAAAATGAAAAAAATTGTTTGTGACAACGAATTTAACAGAATTAATATTAAACAATTCTGTCAGGATGAAAACATTGAGATCCATTTTGCTAAACCGAACAGCCACACGGGCAATTCCGACATTGAAAGGCTAAATAACACTCTTACAGAAAGAATTCGTGTATTAAACTTGGAACAAAAAATCCCAATAAAAGAACAGGTATTGAAAGCTATAGAAAGTTATAATAACACATTTCACTCCTCTATAAAAGCCACACCACTGGATGTTCACCACAATAAAATTGATAAACAGACTATAAGGAACAGAATTGATAAGGCAAAAAATGAGTCTATATCAAAATTAAATGAGAAAAGAGAAAATTATGAAGAGGAAAGAGAGGAGGGATTTATAAGAAATTATAGCAACGTAAGACATAAAGAAAAACCAAAATTTAGGAGACAACAGCTGAAAAACATTCATCCGACAAATATAAAGAGAGCATTAAAATTTTCAGATACCCAGCATAATGATGACGGTACTGCTACTGCTAATTATACCGGCACAAGGAACACTACGAATAAGCCCTATTCACGAGGAAACCGGCTTTGTTAAAATAAAACTCCATGAGGTACACATAGCAAACAAAACTAATACAATTGTTCATTTAATCGATCCGAATGATATATTATGCATAATCGACCAAATAAGTCAAAACTCCCAGAAACTGAATGTTAAGAATAGAGAAATAATTAGAACTGAGATAAATATTATTAAAGCAAAAATAAAAACACTTACTCCGAGGACTAATAGGAAAAGGAGAGGGCTCATAAATTTTGTAGGATCCGCAGAAAAATGGCTTTTTGGAACAATGGACGATAGCGACAGAGAAGAAATATTGCAACATTTGGCGACAATAGACGAGAACAATCATCGCTCAATAGCAACTTTAAACAAACAGATAATTATAAATTCCCATTTTAATGATGCACTCAATACACTGAAAAGTGCAGTTGATGATGACAGAAAGAAGGTTGAGGCCGCCATGAAACAAATTAGAGGTAAAAACGATGAAATTGTAGAGCAACTGTTTTTAATAGACCAATTGACAAAATTAAAAAATATAGAGACTAAGATTGACCAAATCCAAGATGATATTGTCGCAGCTAAACATAATATAATACACCCGAACATATTAACAGTCCAGGAAATCGAGGAATTTAATATTGACTTTTTTAAAATTAAATTGTTAAAAGTAGGGGTAATGACGTACCAAAATAATTCAATAATAATAGCTATCCAAATACCGCAATCCTATATTAGAACGGACCTCAAACTAATAACGCCTTTGCCAAATACAGAGTTCTTTGAAGCAGATACAAATGACGAATATGTAATCGAACTAGAAGACAAAATATATATATATGAGGATAATACATTACTTAAGAATCTAAAGAAAAGTAAAAATTGCATATGGACGAACACATGTAAATTTAGATTTAATAACGCAACACAAGTTGACGAGATTGACGACGGGACATTATTGATAAAGAACGCAAAAGCCGAAAAACTAATACAAAGTTGCGATGATAGAGATGTAATTTTGAAAAGGAATATACTAATTACGTATAATAATTGTGAACTTAAATTAAGGAACGAAACATACGCTAATAATAAAAAAATTATTCACGACAAATATTTTTACTCAAACGAGAAACCATTACAAAAGATAGATATAAAACCTTTACATTTCAACGACATTGTCACACAACATTTCGAAAATATCAAGGAAATCAAAGAATTAAAATTTCACAAAAATGTATCGTATGGAATTAATATAACAATATTTATTGTATTAGCAATAATTATAATTATACTTATATGTCTAAGAACAAAAAATGTTAAGATTAAAAATAGAATTGTAAACAGAATTCAGGAGAATTCTCAAACAAGTGGTGGAGGAGTTACGTCAGCAGCGTCTCAGGCCATCCTAAACAAATACCAACTAAGAACATAAGCGACAAATTCGCACCTCCTTGTCAAAAGATAAGGAAGTGCATCCGAATGTGGATGGATGCAGACTGCTCACTTGGTGTTTTTGTTTAGTCCGAAGATTAGACACAGACAACCGAACAAACAAATCTGAAGATAATGCATTCGAATGTAAACAGTTGCAAATGTTTGTCTCATGCTTTTTGTATGGTCCGAAGATCACACACAAAGACCTGAGTAAACTTATCCGAAGATAAGCGAGGTATACTGGAGAGAGATTGCCTTCGACGCTAGCTGCCGCTCCGTTCACCAGTTAATCTTAAGATTCACTTCAACGCATATAGTTGAAAATAAAGTTTCCACTGAATTTAATTTTATAAATCGGAATATTTTTATTGGAAATTGTGGCCCAAGTCACAAATACCATAACTCGCGTGACAATGGCTTGAAAATTGTTCGTGCAGAATGTATTCTTGCGTTGCTGCGGTCATGAACTGGCTCGAGCTGACGCACTGCAGCGCATGGAGGGTCGCATGTGAGCGAGCGGGACACACGCGCAGGGCCGAACGTTTGCTACACAAAACTCATTGCAACTTTTTTTGCGTTGCTTGTAGCTTCTCAATTGTCGTTTGTCGCCGTTGTCGTTTCCGTTGTTTTGTTGGCGACGACAGTGTGCCCATTGAAATTGGTGTTGATAGTTGTTGGTTAGTTTGTGTGGAGTTTTGTTAAGTTGTTGTTGTGTTTTGGTTGCTATTGATAGCGCTGGCGCTGACGGTCTTTGGGCTTTTCGTTTCTATGGCCAGCAGGCAATTAAAAGTAATGCGTTTTGTTGCATGAAATTTCAATAAAATTGAATTGTGTAAAGTTTAAGAATGAAGCGGCGCACTCATACGCCGTGGTGGCCCACAAGTCCACAAGCCGACGCACATATTAAATTCAATTGTGGCTTTTGTTGATATTGCAAATGACAACAGCAGTTGGCGAAAACGGATATTTGCATGCAATTTGCGGCGGTTTTTGTGCTGAATGGGATTTTAAACATTTTAATGCGACCGAAATCACTCAAGCGTTGCACGTTTAAATTTGTTGTTGTTGTAATGATTGTTATAAAAATAAATGTGGAACGTTGCGGCTGACACGTTGATTTAATTTAAAATTTTATTATTAAAGTTTCATGATTTCACAAATTAGAGTTTAAAATGTTTGAGGCAAAATTTAAGAGTTTAACAACCAATTGCAACAACATTTATCAATCTTAATGACCGAATTAGGAAGTGTTCTGTGATTTGTTTTCGCATTAACATATTTTCACACTTTCTGCAGTAGATCTGAAAAGATAATCAGAGTAATTTATGTGGTACGAAAAGAAGCTCATTTCTAAGGCAATCATTTGGGTAATGAGATTTATAACTTTTAGAAAACTTTTCTTAATGCCAAAAGCATTGAATTAATTACGAAAAAGTTGCTTATCGGCATTTGTTTTATTAGTCCTTAAGATACAAAAAAAAAACTTTTGGAAATATCCAAGGATATTCAAGCATACAATTTTAAAAGGACATTTTCAATACCTCTTCGTCCTTTTGTACCAAAACATTAAATTTTCTAAGTTTCTAAGAATTTTTCTCTTTCATTTGGTATCCATATTGTTATTCTACAATGCACCCAATTTTTAAAATTATTTTTTGAAATAAGCATCCTTGAAATTTCATAGTCCTTTTAAAAAAATCCTTGCGTCAGAGCGAAAAACTAAAAACGCAGGTTTACCCCTAGTTTTGCGAGTATATCGAATTTTTTTCGTGTGTTTTGAAATTTTTTTTTGAACATCAATAGACTTAGTGCAGTGCAGAGGGCGACGTGTGTCGGGATTACGGGGCCTTGAGGTCCTGCCCCTCTGACGCGTTAGACACGCTTCTTCATCTGCTGCCGATTGAATTTTTTATAAGACGGACGGCCGCTTCGAGCGCATTGAGATTGAGAGAATCATCCCAATGGGCGGAAAGACCTTACGGACATAGTAACATCCTCACGAAGGTTCCGATGGACCTAAGGGGGTTAATGGACTACACCAAAAAAAGGTGCAGACTTTGATGTTAGGTTTTCCACCCGGTTTTCTCTTCCCATCTAGAAGGAAATGGGGGCGTTATGCATCTTCTTTGGTGAGTGGCCGGGTGGATCTTACAATCTGCTGGATACCCGGTCACGCGGGTATCAGCGGAAACGAGTCAGCTGACGAGCGGGCCAAGATGGGATCTGCCATGGACTCACAGCCCGAAAGGGTGACACCGCCTTTAAGTGCAAGGCTAAGATAGTTAAAGGATTATTTCCCGAGGAAAGCGAATAGTAGGTGGAGCAATCTTTCCAGCTGCAGAGCTGCTCGACAGATTTGGCCACGCTACAACTCCCACAGAACCAATGATCTGCTGCTAAATTCTCGTAGGAATGTCTCTAGGCTAACAGCCGTGATCACGGGTCACTGGCCAATTGGTCTACACGCGGCGAGATTGGGAATCCCCCACAACCTTTTTTGCAGAAGCTGCCGTGAAACCAACAAGAGTGAGACACTCAAACACTTCCTCTGCGGCTGTCCTGCCTTGGCTTTTAAAAGACTAAATTCCTTGGGGAACAGTCTGATTAGCTTTCTAGCTGATTTGTCTGAGACAAGACTGAAATGCATCAAGTCCTATTTGGACGATGCGGGTTGACTTTAAGGCCCCCTAATCTTCTCCCACGCAGGAAGACCCAATCGAGGAGGCGACAACAAAACGGCACAAATTGCTACTTGGGTGTGTCCAGTGAGCACGCAGTGGCTGCTACCTACCTACCTACCAGCAATTTTTTGGATTTTTGTCGCACAGTGTAATAGAACCAATACATACTGACAGCTCCAAATTAACTCAAACTTTGGTCATATGAACATCAGTGGGTTAACTGCAAACACTGAAAATTGCAGCCGCGTTAAATGCATTTTAGTATAATTTAAAAAAATCCAACACTGTTGCATCGAGTTTCACTTTTCACATCTTAATTTTTTCTGCCTTTAAATTCCGTTCGTTATTGTTTAAATCATGAAAAATTGTGTTGTGTTTTTTATCGACTATTTTCTCAATTCTTTAAGTAATTGCAAAATATTAGTTCGCTTTCGAAAGCATAACTGCCAGCCAGCCAGTGAGTTAGTCGGGCAGAAAGGCAGAGAGGCAGGCAGGCAAAAAACAAAATTGCACTTACATAATTTTCAATCAAATCATTACGATGTGGCACAAAGTAATTATGATCCTCCATGTCACGTCGCTTCTTCACACGTACGAAATGCTCCATGGGATTGAGGTTGCGACGGGCGCATGCGCTCGCCAGAAATTCCTCCACCGACATGGCGTCACGTAGATAAACAGTCGAGTAAGCATTGTCAGGCATTGCAACTTTGAAAGTTTTTTCCGGCTCGTCACGTGAATTCATCTGGAAAAAAGAAGAAGAACAAGAGCGTGAACAACATTTCTTTAGTTACTTGGCGAATAGGAAATAGGAGAAAAAAGTATTGCAAAAGTGTAAGAAGAAAAAAAATTACAGTAAATACAAAAATGGAAAAGAAAAAATGGTAAAAAATTTACGAAAATGATGAAAATCGAATGGTTGTTGTTGTGTAAAGAGCGCCAGTCAGCTTAAGAAAACTGCGAAAAGTGTAAAAATTGAAAAAGAGCGACAAAAAAAAGAACTAAACCGAACCTAGAACTTGACATATAGCAGCGCAGCTAAAATGCACCAGCAGTTACTTTTAAGCACTAAATCTGGATATGTGTGTGTGAATGTGAGTGACGTGTGGGCGCAGCTGTCGTTTTGGGAGCGAAAAAAGTCGAGTAATCGGAATATTGAAAAACTATTCGAGCAAGCAGTGTCTGATTGGAAACTGCATTGCATTCCGAGCGTGTCAGCATTTCCTGGTGTCTGTGTGTTGTGTGTGTGTGTGTGCAGTGCCTTGACATGTCAATTGAATTAGTTTGACAGTCAAGTGAAGCACAGATACACACACATACATTGAGATGCGCAGCTTTCTCTCGTCACGTTGTTGGCACTTTTGCCAATATGTGTTGTTGCTTTTCTTAGTGCATGCAATGCAATTACATTAGAAATTTTGCTCAACATTTGAGTAGGAAAATTTGTTTGGCCAAATTACAAATGCCGTTTCCAACGGATTTTGGGGGTTTTGCCAATGCGATGCTTTCAGTGGCTGCGCTGTCATTAATGACAATAATACAAGCACAAAATCACACACACACACACGCGCAGACAAAGATACAGACACACATGTAGCGCCTGTAATTACAGGTAATAATAATGTCCATTCATTTGCTTGTCAGCATGGCGGCTTGTAATTGACGTGTAACTACAGCGCGCAGCGACGCTGCTCGACAGGCAGACAGCCCGAAAGCGCCGGACAGATGTGCGGGCGTGTGTAATACATATGTACATTTGCTACATGCGTGTGGTTTACTTATAAGAGAATGCATTGCGTTTGTGATTGTGTGTGCATGTTTCACTGCATCTTAATTGCAGACTGCTTTGATTTATTGCATTTTGGCTTCTAGTGTTTTGCGTTGGTCGAATCAATCGAATTTCGTTGGAATTTTATGCGTATTTATATTAAATTCCCACACATTGTCATTAGCCACAAAAGCTGTGCAAGTGTGCATTCATATTTTACATAAACAAGTGATGTATTAATTGGTTTTGCACTATGACGCACCAGTGGCGAACACAGGGGAAGGTAAACAATTTATATACAAAATATCTTTAAGTTAGTACAGAAATTTAATTTAAAACCATCGCATATATATTATCAATATCAATTATCACTATTCAATCACCAATATCAGTACTCGCATAAAAAATGCACCTGAAACAAAAAGTGTTTACTAGACTAACTTTGGGCCGCTGAACACGAAACTGAAAATCAACAAATTTTTGTGAGAAGCGTTTTCGAAAAATCTTCGAAAAACAAGCACATATCTCGTAAACGAATCATCCAACTAACACAAACTGTTCGTCGACCAGAAGATAATTCCTTAGCCTTTCCAGCAATATATAGTTTGTTCAAGTCAGATGAGACTTGGGGAAGTTACTAATGGTGAAAGTTGTAAAAAAGTGAATTTTCGACCATGTTCAAAAATCATAAATTTTGTAATGATTTTTTTATGGATAAAATAAATTATCTCCTTTGGTTTTAAAATCTTAACTAGAAGATATATTATTTGTACAAATATTTAGCCTAACATCAATAGAATCGAAAGTTATGATGCACTGAGTGAAAACGCCAACTTTACATTTTTTACACCGTGTGATATTTTTATTTTTTTTGTCGAGATCCATCCAAATGTGTATATAGGCGTGAAACTAGAGATCATTTATTGTAACCTGGCATAGTCAGTTTTTCATTTTCTGATCCAAAGCCCCTTTTAAAGGACTTTACAATTTTAAGGATATATACATTTCAAATATTTTTTTAAATATTTTCAGTTGTGATTGATAAAGATATGGGTACCAAATGAAAGAGAAAAATTTTCTCCTTTTAACTAAATTTTTTATTTTGAACTTTCAGGACTAAAATAAGTCAGCTAGGGAAAACATACATCTTTTTGATCTCAGTCTGTAGATTCATACATCTGAATTTTATTCTATTTCAAAGTTCTCAAAAAAGTTACATAAAACCCTCTCCGAAACATAATACTGCGTGCGTTACTGTAACGCACACACATGCAGACATACACACGCCTAACTAATTTGAAAGATGTGGCAAGAGCACGCCAGTTGGCATCACTCAGGGTCTGCAGTGCCTTCCGGACGCTGTCAGATGACGCTGCCAAAGCAATAGCGGGTAGACCGCAGCGTGTGGACCGCAGGAAACAAAGAGCGACAGGAGACCATCAAGACAAACGAAGCGAGAGAGTGGCAATAACGATGGGACTCTTCAACGAAAGGATGCTGGTCGCACACGCTCATTCCAGGCATCGAGACCTGGCTGAAAAGAAAGCACAACCAACTTAAACCAACTTTCACCTAACACAGATTCTCACAGGCTATGGATGTTTTAAGGCCTATCTCCACCGATTCGGGTAGGAGGCAGATCCTTACTGTGATTCTTACTGTAACGCAAACGAAGATGCGGAACATGTTGTTTTCGATTGTCGCCGATACCAACAGCAACGATGCCACTTGGCGGACCAACTCGGGGCGATGCCAATGCCACAGACACTAATCCACAAGATGTTGGAAACGAAAGCGTTATTGGACAGCAGTCGACCCCTTCGCATTGGAAATGATGACGTTACAACGGCGACAACGCGCCGCGCGGAGGTGCGGATAACAGATTGAGGTCTATCTAAGACCAAACCTGCCCCAGGACGTAATGTCGGGAGGCGATCCCGCGGGGATTAAGGATGACGATGGGGGGTTGGTTTTTAGCCGGTAAAAATCCGGCATGCTGGGCTGGAGCTCGGTATCTTTCGAAGATTTTCCACCTCCGACAGAAAAAAATAGGTCTAGCTTGTGAGTGTGTGCATCGGTGTATCATTGCAAGGACGAGGTCGCCGAGCGAGTTTTGTCTAAATGCTCTCGGTACAACCGAGAGCGAGATGAGCTGAAAATTAAGTGTTGCAAATTCATATAGCTGAGTGACAAAACGTGAGGATGTAGTTGCATATAAAATATAGAAAAAATATATAAAATACGTTTATAGTTATTATATGAGCAAAGATCTTACTGCAAAAAATTTCAATGAAATCGGAGTAAAATTACGAGCACCCCCAAGCAATGGGTTGCTTGGGGGTGGTCGTAATTTTACTCCAATTTCAATGAATTAAATTATAGATGATGATGAGATGTATTTAGATTCTTAATAAGGGGTGTTGAAGCTTTCAGCTTCAGCTAAGTGCTTCACAGCTGCTTAGAAGTTGCTCTTAGGGGTTAAAATATATGACCAACCCCCACTAGTTTTTCCTACTGAGCATTTCTTTCAAACATACTTGTACTCTATCTTCAACTCTTAATGGGTCTCCCATACAAAATTAACATTTTTATAAAATAGTGTTCCACTGCGCCCAAGTGCCTCTCAGACATATGTCTTAGACTGACCTACACTTATTTTTCTCTTTGAATGTTTTTTAATACATAACTACCCGCTATTTCTAAGTCTTAAGGGGACTGCCATACAAAACTAGTAATTTTCAATGAAAAATGACTCCCCTCTTCTAAATATTACAAATTCAGAAGTACAAAACTAGAAATTTTCAATGGAAAAAGCTTCCCCTTTTGTTAATTGTAATATTTATTTACAACTCAAGCGTCCTTCTTTCAATTTTGCATTGGAAATTATTCTTTTAGTACTTTATCTGCCGTGTATTTTGTCGCTTCATTAAAATTGTGTGCTCCAGATGCTATTTAATCGTTTCATTTTAAAAGATTCAGTGTGGTTTAACCAGAAATTTAACTGAATAAGGACAAATATGTAGAGGAACGGGTTAATGTGCTGGCCTAAGTGGGCAATTTTCTGTGTCTCAGTAATTAATTTTAATTAACTAGCACACTTTAAGATAAGTTTTACAAAGATGCTTCATAATTTCCAAGAATAACATAGTACATTTTAAAACAAGTTTGATGATTCTGTGGCAGCTACAATAAATTGAATTCAATTAATTACAACTTAACTTATCACTTCTTTTCACACCTTTTAGAAACCGCATTGTTTACAAAGTGCAATGTAATCAAATAATGCTCATCACTCATACGCCCCAATGGCCACACTCCACTCGTTTGCTTTAGTAGTGCAAAGAGTAAAATTTCAGTACACTTGCATGTTGTTGCTGCAAAATTGATCGGAAATTCACGCACCATGGTTTCTGTTTTGAGTTTTCTTTGTGCGCACAAATTGTATGGCTGCGCTTCACTTGTCACTTGTCACTTGACATCATTTAAACGCATTTATTGTGCATTGAATAAACCCAGCAAATGCAGCCGAAGAATGACAACAAATTCATTTGCTGCTTGGCGAAATTAAAGCAACACAATCTGCTGTCGCGTGAATGAATCAAGTGCGCGCTCGGTGCAAGTAAATAAATAAATAAATAAATAAACTGCATTTAAATTTACAATCATAACAAAGACGATGCAAAAATCAACAACATTACAATGACAGTCGGTGGACAGTGCGGTCTCGCGGTAATTTCAGTATTCAAATATTAACGCAATTATTTGTTAATGCCGCAGCGAAATTTCGAGTGCAAAAAAGTACTTCGTGATGTATTCTTTGTGCGTTGATAATAGTGCCGCAGGTACTTTCTATTTTCATTATGCGGGCATTGCAGTTGTGTAAACGTGACGCTATTTGTTTTGTTGGTTTTGGTTTTGTGCTGCAGCTATGTTGTGCGGTTGAATTTGTTTTTGTAGGTTTTGGCGCACCGCACGTGTGTCATTGGTTGCACAAAGCGGACACTTGCTGCCATTTACGCATTACCGTTATCATAATTACAATAATTGCGGTTGAAAGTTATGCTTTTTCAAACTCTTTTTTTATTGATTTTTTTTTGGTTAATTTGCCAACGATTTGCTGGCATTTCGAGTGTAATAAATTTGCTGTTGGCCATGAATGGCCAATACCAATAAATGATAATATTTATATTATTTCAGTTGCATAATAGCAATCAATGCCAATAAAATGCTGCACGTAGTATAAATATTTCATAATGATTTTAATGGGCAAACGCGTGAAAATGCCAAAAATTAATGACACTGCATTTAAATTAATTAAAATAACACTTTGCAAAATGTTTAATACACAAATCAAATCACATACCACTTGAAAAAAACAGCAATGTAAAACAGCAAAAAAACATTTAATGTGACAAAAAAACTGTTACAAAGTAACTGCAAATAAAATGGGAAATTATCATAAATGCTGGCAAAAAGTGACAGAAAAGCAAAACTAAATTAAATTGAATGTGTAGTGTCATTGAAAAAACGGTTTCATTAAATTAAGACATGCCCCAGTAATGCGCCAGTCGGTAAATATTGACGTATTTATGTATGAAATGACGCTGGGCGCTTAATAAAGTCCTTGGTTTACGACACTGCAGTGGCATAATTAAGGTTTTATATATTTGCTCAAAACCATGCAAACTGCATAATGTACTTTTGTGCATTTTGCCCCTTTTTCAATAAACCAGTTGAAAGAAACGAAATTATTAAAAATATTAAATAAATTGGCCTATGAGTTGTTGTATATTTCTGCAGTTAAAAAAACATAAATTAAGAGTTTTTTATTACTGTTTTCAACTTTATTATAATTGCAACATTTTCAATTTGTAAAAACTTGATGCAGTGACGCGCTGAAATGAGAGCCGCTTGGAAATAAAGAAGTTCAGAGAGAACAAACTGAATGAAAATGTTAATTAAATAAGTTGGCCAATGGCTTGTTGCGCTTTTCTACAGTTTAAAATATAAATGTTTTCATTACTGTCAACTCAAGCGTGACTGACCATGAAGTTGTAATTAATTTATGTCTTTCATTTTGTTATAATTGCTACATTTTTGATCTGGAGAGTTGAATTTTTTGCATGTGGCAGTGACTCCAATAGAATTTAATTACCTGACAGATAGCAGACCAACAGATTTTAAACATTTCAAAACACTGTAGCAGACTAACTTTGTAGCAAATGTTCGAATCCATTATAATGGAATTGAAAATGGTGCGAACCTAACGAAAACAAAAAATTAAAAAATTGAAATTAAAAAAAAGTAAAAAATTTAAATTGAAAAATAAAATAAAATTTAATTAAACAAATTTTATTTTGCTTTAAAAAAATTAAAAAATTGAAATTAAAAAAAAATTTTAATTAAAAAAAAAAATTAAAATTAAATTAAAAAAAATTTATTTTGCATTGAAAAAATTAAAATTAAATTAAAAAAAAACTATTGTGCATTAAAAAAATCAAAAAATTGAAATAAAAAAAATTTAAAAATTAAAAAAATTAAAACTAAATTTAAAAAAAATTTATTTTGCATTAAACCTTTTTAATTCTTTTTTTTACTACTCTGAATTTGACCAACAACAAACAATGACTCCATATATGTTTATAGATAATAATAAAGGAAAAGGAAAATTTGCTTTCTATAAATTTCATCGAAACATTCGTGAATATTAATTTTGATATATTTCGATTAACTCTAATTTATTTGCCATACAAAAATATGACAAAATGTTTGTCATTGGTGTTGGTTTATTTCTAACGAGTGACCAGAAAAGAACAGCAAGGCTAGAAATTAAATTAATAAACAAAGCTCTGAGGTATCAAATTGTTTTGAAATTCAGACTTTATTTTGAAGCATCATTCGATTACGTACGAAAATCATTGAAATGGCCTCCTCGGCTTCGCTGGCTGCGCTTCAAGTGGTCGAATGAATTTCTAAAGACTCGGATGACTCGCTGCTGGCCGCTGGCCGCTATGGCAGCTACGTTTCCTATATTTCTATCAATTCAAAAGTTTTTGTCTGGTTGCTGGCTTAAGGTATAAAACTTGTACTCCCACTCACATTTTTCAGCGGTTCGAATTGTAGGCACACAGAACCTGAACACTGAATTTAAGTTGCGTATTTACAACTGAGCCGGATTTTCGTTACTATTTTTTCAATAATTTTTGCACGTTCGCATTGATATCTAATCATTGATATATAATATAAAATTATCAATCATATCTGGTCACCTTTTATTTGAAGGACATGATTCGATGGTCATGTTGATTTGCAACAAAACAAACTGCACAAAATATTTTATAAATTCAAAAATTCCATTACTTTCATAATTTATTATTCAAAGCATATTTGATATGTTTTGCATATTTTCAATTTTTAATTTTTAGTTTGCACACACTTTTGGCTTGTTTTGCTTTCATTTGTATGAAAATTCGACAAATTAAAATTAATTATAAATAGTTTACACAGATGAAAGTCAATGAAAGTTTGAAAATTTACTCCATATTTGTTTATCATTTACTGCTTTTATGCTTTTTATAAAAAATTATTCTAATTTTGCCGTAACTCTAATTTCTATTACACTGTGCTACAAAAACAAAAAAATGAAATACACCTGACAAATTACATAGTGTAGGCTGTTTATATGGTCGAATAATCCATAAAAATATTTTTGTTATATTTGTTGTACCCTCCAAATTTTTTTTATTTACAAAAAACCGTTTTTACAAACTTTCCGCGGTAATCTATGAATATCTCAGTCATTTTTTTTAACGATTTTCAATATGTTATATGTTTTGGAAAGAGCATTGTCAGACCTATCGAATGATGTATGTCAATTCATTGTTTAAACAAATGAGTAGTAAGTTTTTATCGCATAAACCTTGAAAAAGTGATTTTTTTCTCAATTTTTTTAACTTTAACCAGTTTTTATTGCATAATGAAACAAAAAAATTAATAAAGTTAGGTAATATTCTGAAAGAAGATTTGTTTACGAACAAATTGGTGTATTGCTTTATTGAATTGTGCCAAAACTGCGGAATCTACACTATTTTTTCGTAACTAGAAAATAAAGCCTTGAATATGTATTCATTTGAGATTTAAATAAAAATTTAAGACGAATTCATTGTACACACTGCAATACACATGATAGGCCATATTTTCTAGTTACGAAAAAATAGCGTAGATTCCGCAGTTTTGGTACAATTCAATAAAGCAATACACCAATTTGTTCGTAAACAAATCTTCTTTCAGAATATTACCTAACTTTATTAATTTTTTTGTTTCATTATGCAATAAAAACTGGTTAAAGTTAAAAAAATTGAGAAAAAAATCACTTTTTCAAGGTTTATGCGATAAAAACTTACTACTCATTTGTTTAAACAATGAATTGACATGCATCATTCGAAAGGTCTGACAATGCTCTTTCCAAAACATATTACATATTGAAAATCGTTAAAAAAATGACTGAGATATTCATAGACTACCGCGGAAAGTTTGTAAAAACGGTTTTTTGTAAATAAAAAAAATTTGGAGGGTACAACAAATATAACAAAAATATTTTTATGGATTATTCGACCATATAAACAGCCTACACTATGTAATTTGTCAGGTGTATTTTCAGTGTTGCACCGTGTTATTAGTTCTACAGGCTTCGAAAGAAAGAAAAGTTATAGCTATACTTATAGTAAAAAATTATTAGATTCAGCGATCTATTAGCAACATAGCGTGAAATTTGAAATATAAATCCAATCAAGTCAAGTCAAGTCAAGTCAAGTCAAGTCAAGTCAAGTCAAGTCAAGTCAAGTCAAGTCAAGTCAAGTCAAGTCAAGTCAAGTCAAGTCAAGTCAAGTCAAGTCAAGTCAAGTCAAGTCAAGTCAAGTCAAGTCAAGTCAAGTCAAGTCAAGTCAAGTCAAGTCAAGTCAAGTCAAGTCAAGTCAAGTCAAGTCAAGTCAAGTCAAGTCAAGTCAAGTCAAGTCAAGTCAAGTCAAGTCAAGTCAAGTCAAGTCAAGTCAAGTCAAGTCAAGTCAAGTCAAGTCAAGTCAAGTCAAGTCAAGTCAAGTCAAGTCAAGTCAAGTCAAGTCAAGTCAAGTCAAGTCAAGTCAAGTCAAGTCAAGTCAAGTCAAGTCAAGTCAAGTCAAGTCAAGTCAAGTCAAGTCAAGTCAAGTCAAGTCAAGTCAAGTCAAGTCAAGTCAAGTCAAGTCAAGTCAAGTCAAGTCAAGTCAAGTCAAGTCAAGTCAAGTCAAGTCAAGTCAAGTCAAGTCAAGTCAAGTCAAGTCAAGTCAAGTCAAGTCAAGTCAAGTCAAGTCAAGTCAAGTCAAGTCAAGTCAAGTCAAGTCAAGTCAAGTCAAGTCAAGTCAAGTCAAGTCAAGTCAAGTCAAGTCAAGTCAAGTCAAGTCAAGTCAAGTCAAGTCAAGTCAAGTCAAGTCAAGTCAAGTCAAGTCAAGTCAAGTCAAGTCAAGTCAAGTCAAGTCAAGTCAAGTCAAGTCAAGTCAAGTCAAGTCAAGTCAAGTCAAGTCAAGTCAAGTCAAGTCAAGTCAAGTCAAGTCAAGTCAAGTCAAGTCAAGTCAAGTCAAGTCAAGTCAAGTCAAGTCAAGTCAAGTCAAGTCAAGTCAAGTCAAGTCAAGTCAAGTCAAGTCAAGTCAAGTCAAGTCAAGTCAAGTCAAGTCAAGTCAAGTCAAGTCAAGTCAAGTCAAGTCAAGTCAAGTCAAGTCAAGTCAAGTCAAGTCAAGTCAAGTCAAGTCAAGTCAAGTCAAGTCAAGTCAAGTCAAGTCAAGTCAAGTCAAGTCAAGTCAAGTCAAGTCAAGTCAAGTCAAGTCAAGTCAAGTCAAGTCAAGTCAAGTCAAGTCAAGTCAAGTCAAGTCAAGTCAAGTCAAGTCAAGTCAAGTCAAGTCAAGTCAAGTCAAGTCAAGTCAAGTCAAGTCAAGTCAAGTCAAGTCAAGTCAAGTCAAGTCAAGTCAAGTCAAGTCAAGTCAAGTCAAGTCAAGTCAAGTCAAGTCAAGTCAAGTCAAGTCAAGTCAAGTCAAGTCAAGTCAAGTCAAGTCAAGTCAAGTCAAGTCAAGTCAAGTCAAGTCAAGTCAAGTCAAGTCAAGTCAAGTCAAGTCAAGTCAAGTCAAGTCAAGTCAAGTCAAGTCAAGTCAAGTCAAGTCAAGTCAAGTCAAGTCAAGTCAAGTCAAGTCAAGTCAAGTCAAGTCAAGTCAAGTCAAGTCAAGTCAAGTCAAGTCAAGTCAAGTCAAGTCAAGTCAAGTCAAGTCAAGTCAAGTCAAGTCAAGTCAAGTCAAGTCAAGTCAAGTCAAGTCAAGTCAAGTCAAGTCAAGTCAAGTCAAGTCAAGTCAAGTCAAGTCAAGTCAAGTCAAGTCAAGTCAAGTCAAGTCAAGTCAAGTCAAGTCAAGTCAAGTCAAGTCAAGTCAAGTCAAGTCAAGTCAAGTCAAGTCAAGTCAAGTCAAGTCAAGTCAAGTCAAGTCAAGTCAAGTCAAGTCAAGTCAAGTCAAGTCAAGTCAAGTCAAGTCAAGTCAAGTCAAGTCAAGTCAAGTCAAGTCAAGTCAAGTCAAGTCAAGTCAAGTCAAGTCAAGTCAAGTCAAGTCAAGTCAAGTCAAGTCAAGTCAAGTCAAGTCAAGTCAAGTCAAGTCAAGTCAAGTCAAGTCAAGTCAAGTCAAGTCAAGTCAAGTCAAGTCAAGTCAAGTCAAGTCAAGTCAAGTCAAGTCAAGTCAAGTCAAGTCAAGTCAAGTCAAGTCAAGTCAAGTCAAGTCAAGTCAAGTCAAGTCAAGTCAAGTCAAGT
This sequence comes from Melieria omissa, assembly GCA_963971225.1. Lineage (NCBI taxonomy): Eukaryota > Metazoa > Arthropoda > Insecta > Diptera > Ulidiidae > Melieria > Melieria omissa. The sequence goes on along the minus strand of OZ020268.1, from coordinate 121,719,252 downwards.
CAAGTCAAGTCAAGTCAAGTCAAGTCAAGTCAAGTCAAGTCAAGTCAAGTCAAGTCAAGTCAAGTCAAGTCAAGTCAAGTCAAGTCAAGTCAAGTCAAGTCAAGTCAAGTCAAGTCAAGTCAAGTCAAGTCAAGTCAAGTCAAGTCAAGTCAAGTCAAGTCAAGTCAAGTCAAGTCAAGTCAAGTCAAGTCAAGTCAAGTCAAGTCAAGTCAAGTCAAGTCAAGTCAAGTCAAGTCAAGTCAAGTCAAGTCAAGTCAAGTCAAGTCAAGTCAAGTCAAGTCAAGTCAAGTCAAGTCAAGTCAAGTCAAGTCAAGTCAAGTCAAGTCAAGTCAAGTCAAGTCAAGTCAAGTCAAGTCAAGTCAAGTCAAGTCAAGTCAAGTCAAGTCAAGTCAAGTCAAGTCAAGTCAAGTCAAGTCAAGTCAAGTCAAGTCAAGTCAAGTCAAGTCAAGTCAAGTCAAGTCAAGTCAAGTCAAGTCAAGTCAAGTCAAGTCAAGTCAAGTCAAGTCAAGTCAAGTCAAGTCAAGTCAAGTCAAGTCAAGTCAAGTCAAGTCAAGTCAAGTCAAGTCAAGTCAAGTCAAGTCAAGTCAAGTCAAGTCAAGTCAAGTCAAGTCAAGTCAAGTCAAGTCAAGTCAAGTCAAGTCAAGTCAAGTCAAGTCAAGTCAAGTCAAGTCAAGTCAAGTCAAGTCAAGTCAAGTCAAGTCAAGTCAAGGCAAGTCAAGTCAAGTCAAGTCAAGTCAATTACATTCAATTTAATTTAATTCAATTCAGTTCAATTCAATCCAATTAACAAATTTAATAATCGACTAATATTAATTAATCGATATGTAATAATCTAATAATTATTGTTTTTTTTGTTATCTCAAAAACATTATTAAAGCAGTAGAACTAATATAGCGAAGGTGTTGAAAGCAACGTATGAAATTGTTATAATTTTTAATGTTTTATTCATTTAATGTTTTTTTAAATTTTTTTACTGTTTACATATGACATATTTTTTTTCATTTTCTTTTACACGCATTAATTTTTGTTTAATATTTGTCTAATTTTTGTGTATGAATTTTCATAGTAAATATTTGTCACTCATACGCACTGTTGAGCTGCCATTAAAACCCAAATTTGCATGTTTCACAATAGCTTTCTTGATAGTTACACTTTTACCATTGAAATCACAATCGACTACAGTAAATCAACAAATCGCAACACTTTGCCTGCACACAACACGCTTCACACCAATAACATTTACAACTAGAAACGTACGAGAACACATCGAAACCACACAATTGCCAACCAGGCGCAATCGAATGTGCACCAACAGTCAGTCCGTATGTCACACTGTCTGAGTTCGCACTTCAGCCCGAAAACAACATATGCACAGCAACGAAATCGAATCGAATCGAATGGAATCGATTCGAACGACCATTACGCACATCAAATGTGAAATAGCGGCGCGGCAAATTAATTTCGCGTGAGTGTGTGTAACCAACAGTTATAGGTAACATTAGGCATTGGACGGACACACACACACGCACGGTGCCATTATGCACACATTTATTGGCGACGTGAGTCAGGAGCTGTCGGCAATTGAATTTCAAAGCCGAAAATTACGCAACCAGTATGAACGGTGTGCAGCTGCATAGGGTGGCAGAAGAAAGGTGGCATCGGGCGGCGAAGTGTGTTGTTGGCGTTGATGTGGACCAATCGCAACCATTCACCGAGGCACTCGACGCACATGTGTGCGTGTTCGCACACTTTTGTCACTGCCACGGCGGCGGCGGCTGTCATGCTGTATGATTGCGTTGTTGTTGTTGTAGTATTGTTGTTATGCGGTTTAAATGCCGCTCATGCTTTTTGATAGTAATTAAGTTGAACTTGTTATTACGTTAATTTCGCTACGGCGTCTGTTACTTTTGGCAATGGCCGTTGTCGTTGTTGTGTTGTTGTTATTGTTGCTGCATTAGTGTTAGTATTTGTGATGTTGTTTGCTGCTTTGACCTAATAAATTTAATAGCTGGTTGCTATACAGTTCTGGCTATGCTGGGCAGTTCTTCTTTTGGTCGAGTGAATAAACGGACAGGCGGACAGGCGTCTGGGCGTGGATGCTCGAATTATGGCGTTGTGTGCTGCACGTCCCATGTTATTAAGATTAATTAAGCTTTTGTATATATTAAAAGGCTCAGGCAGCTGAGGTGGCGGCAGCGACTGTTGACGAGGTGACTGCGGCGGCATTGTTGCCGTTACTGGCGTTATTGGCGTTATTGGCCGTTGCCGGAGTGACGAAGTGTGTGCGAGTGTTGGTGGCGTATGAAATTTCAGTCGTTGCCAAATTAATTGGCAGCCATTCATATGAAGTGCTCGCGCACACTTCTCGGTTATGGTATCGTTGCTGTTGTTGTTGTTGTTGTTGTTGCTGCTGTGGTTATTATTAGTATTAGGTATACATACATATGTGAGCCATACATTAGCACAAGTGAACTTCAGTTAATTAGATTTTGCTGGCTGTCAGTGCTGTTTCGGTTTCTGTGTTTTATTTATGTAGGTTTTCGGTTGTTGGTTGTCGATGTCTGCTGTCTTCGGTGAATGACCAAAGAGTTAACCTTAATAGAACATGGCTAATAAATACACGTTTTGTATTCATTCGTTACTTTAATAATAGTGTACAATTTTCTCAAACATTTAAATGAATATGGCGCACACGTCAGGTGCGCTTTCAGCCGTCTGCAGCAGTCAGTTAATGACCTCAGCTAATTGGCCACATTGCTGCAGGTTTCCCCGCATACCTCAAGTTGATTTGCTCTTTTTCAAGTACCCTGCAATTATTATAGTGTCGGAACAGTGGCGGCAGCTGCAGCTTTGTGCATTTTTTTGTCATTGAATTTGAACTGCACACATGGCGTCGGGCGTTCATACCAATGTATCGGTGTGTCTCCGCTCCGCTGTTTGTGCTGGTTTTTTGACGTTCCAGTGTATGTACGTGTGTGTGTGTGGTACTTATTAATGTCCCTGACAATCGGCGCGCTCCACATTTCGTGCATTGAAGTTGTTCAAATGCGCTGTTGTTGTTTTTGCATACGTTTTATATTCCTACTTTCCATACGAGCAGCGCAAGAATATGCGAGTATGTACTTTCATATCTAACTATGTAGGTTTGTATGTATGTATGTATGTATGTATAAGCAGCCTTTTGCGTCACATTAATTTTTTGTTTGGATTACCAAGTCGTGAATGTGAGGAACGCGAAGCATTAAGGTTTAAATCACAGGCAACATTATGACAGCAGATGGCTGCAGCTCAAATGCAAAGCGTTCATTTACCAACAGTCGTGCACACAGGGGAGGGGGCGTTTTGGGTGTTTAAGCTACTCTCAAATACAAAAACAGCTGATGAAAAGTATACATAACCGTGCGACAACAAATTTTACACACGAAGAAATTGATATACTCGAGAAAGTATAAGGACTTTTACTAAAGGAGTTAAAAGGATGTGATAGTGTACATATTAGTCCTTAAGACATATTAAAAAAAAACTATTGGAATTTTTCAAGGATATTCAAGGATACAATTTTAAAAGGACATTTTCAATACCTTTTTGTTCTTTTGTACCAAAACATTAAACTTTTTAAGATTCTAAGGATTTTTATCTTTCAATTTTTAAAATAATTTTTTGAAATAATCATGTCCTTGAAATTTTAAAGTCCTTTTAAAAAAAATCCTGACGTCAGAGAGAAAAACTAAAAACGCAGTTTTGGCCCCTAGTTTGGGGAGTATATCGATTTTTTAGTGTGTTTTGAAATTTTTTTATTTTTGTCGCACGGTGCTTTCAAGTATTGAGCTAAAAAGTTGTATGAACATCGATGCCCAAATGAAATCCTGTGTGCGCCACTGCTTACCATCATACAAAATTCTTATAAAAATAACAAAATTGTTCACATTTTGTTGGCATTTTCACATTGTGTGCAGTGCACCAATGTGGCATAAATGCTTTCGTGCATATTTTGTGCCTTTCTGCTTTAGCTACGGTGACCATGAGTGGCGATTCTAAGAATTTCAGTTAATAGTGCAGTTTGCAATAAAGTAGTGGAAAGTAATTAGTGATTCATTCTGGGCCAAATCAACAAACTTTTGGTAGGCAACATATCTGATAAATGGGTCGAAAAAATCAAACTCGATGCATCCTTTGCGTTCAGCTTAGTTTAGTTTCAGCTGAGAAAAATTGTTCCACTGACAAGAAATTTCGACCCGCAAAGTTACCTGAAAGCAACTTCACCTGTTTGTCATTTTATAGCAAAAGCTACGATTGATTTATGGGTTTAATTTAAGTAGGCACCAACAAATTAATATTTTTAAAAGTGAATTAAAAGCAATTTCCAAAAATTTCACTGTTATCCCCAAAATAATTTGCAATAATTTTCAGTGATATCAGGGAAAGTTTGTGTTCTTATTGAAGTCTACGAATTGGGCGCGTTTGATCGAAACCTTGTTTATTTAATAATGTTTGAATAAAATCAAAAAGTGATAATTGTGTATTTTTCTATAAATATTAAAAGATTTTTCTGTAATTAAAAAATACTGATACACAAATAATTTAACCCGTCAAAAAGTGATAATTTTGTATTTTTCCATAAATGTGATTTAATTTTTTTTTAATTAAAAAATATTTATACAAGATTTATTTAACTAGTTAAAAAGCCATAATTTTGTATTTTGCCACAAATATTAAATAATTTTTCTGTAATTAAAAAATATTGATACAAAATTTTGAACCCATTTTAAGCTGAAATTGTTCAAAAGTAAACTAGCTTCAGAACTCTAACAAAGAGGCGTGGCGACTTCAAATATCGTGTGCACACTTCTAAGCCAAGTTTTTCATGATTTAAATATCAAAAAGTAATATCGAGACATAGAGTAAGATGCGGGGTCGAAAGGGTTAAGATTATGTGTACTTCATGGAGATACGAGTATATTTTTTCTGTGATTTACTAAGTGAAGGTTGAAATTATTTGATCCTAATGGAGATGTAACTTTGTCCAAGGAGCCAAAGCTGAACCGAAAGTCTGCTTGGTTCAATAATATTTGAAAAGGGTTGCCATGTAACAGAATTTTAGGAAGTAACAAAATGTCTCAATATGCTAAAATAATTCCGTACATGGATCTTCATAACCAAAACCAGTTATGGAATCATTGCTAAACTATTCCTTGCCGCACGAAGTTTTTGCTTATCTCATAATTGTTATTCAATACGATTAGTTATTCAATATGACTCCCACTTCTATTAAAACATTAACTTTACTTCAGTATGACTCCTACTTATGATTTATTATTCAATTTGTTTCCTAACTACTTGTTGTCCATGTCCAATTAGCACTTTAGACATTTCAGAGTATGGCCACCGCAGCAACGGCGCAAGCTTGGCGCATTTTGGCTGTTTTTGAACGGCGGCGCCGGCAATGAGGGTTTCCGCTGCGGTGTGCATAATATTTACGAGTGCTGTGTACTTCTCTGTGCATTTGCATGGCTGACTGCTGTCCTCGTGTGTGTGTGTGTGTGTGTGCGGAATAATAACACACGAGCCAGCATGCAAATGCATTACACATTGGAATTGTTGTTTTTCACTTTGCCGCATATTGCATTGTTGCACGTTGTAAACTTTTCCATTATCGCGATGACCGTTTGACACCTTCAGCAAACTGCCAGCAACTCGATTCGACTCGACTCGCTCGACCCGAAACCACTGAACGTACACACACAACTCTACACAAGCCGCAGCCGAGGCAGTTACCTGGCGCGCCGTAGCGTCGAGTGGCCTCGTAAGTGGCACGTGTGAGTGTCTGTGAATGCGTGCTGCAACAAGCATTTTAAATGACACATACATGTGTAGTGCTGTGGAATTTATTTGTTCGATTATTTATGCATTCGCTGAGCGCCGCGACAGCTGCAAATTGGTGCAACGGCAAAGCCTGAAATATTTTTAATGAAATTTTTGTCGAAAAACAGTGCAGCGCTGTTACCGTATAAGTAAATTGCATTAAGTGCTCTTTGAAGCGATTGCGATTGCAAGTGCAGTCCGCTTCGGCGCGTGTGCAATAATTTCGTAGGTGGCATGGCGGCAGCGTGTAAGCGCTTTATTACGGCTATCAATTTGAAGCGTTAAAGGGAATTGAAATAATTCGGTTAGCAAGAAGTTGCCTTCGCGTTGATGCAGTTGCAGTTCTGGCTGCTGTTGCTGCTGTTGTTTTTCATGTTGCTGGAAAAGTCTGCTGAGCTGCACACAGCTGGCAGCGATTTTTATGGTAACAACTGCAGGATTATATTGGGAAGAGGCGGCATGTAAAGTGCAATTATTGGGGCCGTTGGTGAATGGTGCTGGGTGAAATTTTTGTAAAATTTTTCTGGCACAATTTTGTAGTTAAAAACGAATTGACGTAGCTTTGATAGCTCAATTTTTTATGAATGGAACGCGTCTACCTATTTGTGTGATATTTTGATTGATTCAAGTGGGTTGTTAGAAAAGCTTATTGACAGACAAATATTTTGAAAGCTTGACTCATAAACTCCACTTCAAAGGCTTAAAGTTCAGTCTAAAGACAGACAAGAAAATTTTTCATAAAAAATGTATTCATTGAAAGCAATGGAGTTTGCCTAACATTCGTAGCACACTTTTGTGCGCAACATCACTGCATGTTTGTTGGCAACAATTTTAAATAATATTTTCAATATGTTTGAGAAACTAAGAACTGAGCAAATAAGAATCGTAAATAAATACTAAACAAAACCCACTCAGGGTTGGCTTGTTTGAGCAGCCACGAATGTTACAATATAACTCAAAATGTCTACTTGATAACTTTAGTTCCGCGTGACGATAATATTTATGCATATGTGGGCATGTTCAGTGCATACACTCGAAGCACCAGAAAGTATAAACGCAAGCAAAGTAAAATTTGAATTGTGGAGTTATTAGTTTTTATTCTATTTCTCCTTTTCATTCAGATACAAATATTTAAAAAAATCCATCTCAATTGAAGCTTCTTCATTCTTTACTATGTAGAGATATAACATTCAAAAATTGAATACTTCTCTTTTTTAAACTTAAATTTTTATTTATTAATTAATTTTGTATTATTTCCAAAACTTCAAACTATTCCAAGGACCAACATCAAAATGTTTTCCTGAAACCATAGAGAGTTCAGACGTCCACAAAGTAGCATGTTGCCATATGGCAACCAAAATAGCGAATGGGTTAATCAGCGCTACTTATGGCCGCTACTGTTGTTGCTGTGTTTTTCTGTATTTATTAATAGGCAAATTCCCATACAAGTATATACTTTTAGTATGCAGCATTGCACACACATACACAAACACACATGTGCGCTCAAATTACACCCAAGCAAACACATAAAAGTCGCTTGACGCGTGTGTCCTGGCGGGTAAACAATTTGCAACGCTAATGGAGCTTTTCAAATTTTACATTTGTTGCCCTTGTTGTTGTTGCTATTGTTGTTGTTGTTGCGGTTGCACACTACATGCAATGGCAGTTGGTACTGTAAGCATGAGCAACAACAAAATGCACTTTTCATTGGCGCAAACTGTCAACATAAATGGTCGTCATTTGCCACATGTAGCGAATGTAGCGATGCGTGCGTTTGATTTTATTTGCATTGCATGCATTCAATTGATGCTTTCCGAGCAACAACAATAGCAACAACAGACACTGAACGCGTTGATAAAATTGCATTAAAATTGCCACGAGCGATTTGCTGTATTATGACGATGAAAGCTAAAAGATAAAAAATATATAAAAATTAAAAAAATTAAAAAAATAATATAAACACAAAGCAGTTGCAAAAAATTTATAAATAAAAAAATTCTTTACAAAAATTTGAAATCATGCAGAGGGGCTTAACTCTTTCCGGTTAGTGGCCAAGCTGACGGTTTCACTTTTTTGCCTTTTTTTGTCTGTCAGCATTGGAGTTTTGAGCTCATGACAGCATTTGTGTGTGTGTGCGTGTGTTTGTGCGTGTTATTGCATTACAACAAATAATTGAATATGACTCATACGTCTGTCATGTGATTTCCTTCGATATGCTCGCGCACAAAACTCTCCAAATACAAATCGATGAAAATCGCAAAAGTCACACAAATTGCAAAATCGGAAAATGGCAAAAATCCCAAAAATGTTTAAGAATGCACGAATCGAAGGTGTGTCAGTTGGCTGAGCGACGACGCGACGTCTACACTCACGTGCGCTTTAATCAGGCGGAAATATGCGTATGCAGCACTTTGCGCATAAATGTCAAGTTTCATTGTTTATTTTGTCGATGCCAAGTGCCGAAAAGCTGCGCCCTCGCCATTCACTCGCATCGACGTGAGTGCGGACGGATTTGGCAGCAGCGGGTGGTCGGTGGTTGCGGTCAGCGCTGATATTTATGCGCATGACTGCATAAATTTTCAATTTTGCCAACGTTAGCGAATTTAATTGGAAACTGAATATTGGTCAGCGCATTTCGGACAATCTTTGCCCCTCACCCCCCTCTTACCGACCAACGTTTTTTCATTGTGTTTGCAATTTTTGTGGTACTACATATTTTGCTCTACATTTGATTTGGAATTTTTCAATGTGCTATTTGTGTGAATTTAAGTTTGAAAGCTGCAGTTATTTTTTGTTGGTTGTGTTGGGGATCATGCTTGCAATTCGTTTGCTGAAAGTAATTGAACAGAAAAAGCAAATATTTTATGAATTTATTGGCAATGTGGCAATGTGGATATGCCATGTGAGGTAATAGGATTGCACGAGTAAAATGCAAAACAAATGCAAATGAATGGAAGCCTAAGCGTTGGCGAATAATTGGCAAATTTTACATGGGAAATTTTTACAGTTCTCGCAGCTGCAGACGTTTTATTGTGGCATTGAGAGATGAGAATTTGGATTTGGTGCAGTCATGTCGAACAGATTGTGGATGCAAAGTTGCCAATGCTGGCAACGAATCAGTCTGCACTTGACGCGAACACATATTTGCGCAAAATGTGTATGTTTGTATAAGTGGCAATGCCAATGCTGAGAACCACTGATTTGGTGTTTGACTTTCGACATTTTCAAAGAACTTTTGCCAAATCAAATAACTTAGTCAGAATATTCTGCAAGGTTAGGGCAAATATTTTACAGTAAAGTGTGCACTGCTTAATTTTAAGCTATTTTAATGTGAATGTGGGTTTTGGTGCTGAAAAATTTCATAAACTTTACTGCTGATTTCCACAGCAACAGCTTTTTGATGAAGGCGATACTTGAAATATGGCTTCGTAAAAGATTTAGTTTAAAGTTTCAGTCAAGTTTTAGATGTAGTGGGTGAAAGTAGTACTTAACCTTTTTACGATTTTGTTGCCATATGACACATTGCTTTGTGGACGTCTGCATGCTCTATGGTTGCAAGAATACATTTGTTTATTCGTCCTTAGAATAGTTTGAAGTTTTAGGAAAAATACAAAATTAATAAATTGAATATTTAAGTTTAAAAAAGAGAAGCATACACGTTTTTTAATGGTATATCTTGACATAGTAAAGGAAGAAGAAGCAGAAAAAAATTAGATAACTTTTTAGTTTGACATTTTAGAAATTTTTTTTTAATTTTGGCCGAAGTAAATGAAGAAATATTTAGATTTTCGTTATGCGTAAAAAGTTGTATGCTTAAGTAATTATTTCAGCCACAAAGAGAACGAGAAACCACATTCTCTCATAGAAAAACACTCTAAACTACAGGGTCCGAGTATAAAAATTCCAAAATTTCTTATGGAACGTTTCTAATATAACCACAGAGAAGCTTAGAAAGTAGAATTTAAGATTTTACCTTTCCCCAGTAAAAAACCTGTAGCGAAAAGTTCAAAGTAGCAACGGGTTTGGGCTTTTGACTGAGTTACCATTGGTTTCTACTGCGGGTAGTTCACCGCTGAATTGCCCAACTAAGACATTTTCTCCATTTATCCTCAATTTAGGTCTAAATTGAACTCAAATTGTTGTATAACAAATCTAAATTTATCTAAATCTAAAATTGCACCTGGCGCCAAATTGACCATAAATTGAGCTCGAATCGTCATGCAACCCTGAGACCAAACCAAAACGAAATCGGGAAACGACAGAAGCGAAAGGCTTTTGATAAGATTTTTTTGCTTTGAAATTTCTGAAAATTTTGAGAATGATTTTAAGAAAAAAACTAACTTTCGTCAAAACAAACACATGTTCAATAACATTTTCGAAAACAGCTAAATTGAGGTGTGAGCACAACAAAAGCAATAAACTCAATTAGGAACTAAATTGTCTTAATTTATTTGGCTGTCCGAACAAAACATTAGGCAATTGTTGGTCCTTAGATGATTCTTATATACGAACTTCCTTACATTTATATACACATCGTTCAATGTTGCATCTATTAATGTTTACAAAGCTTAAATCTTCCAAGTGTCGAGCATATAAGAAAGTCGGATATCTGCGGGCGCAAGTGTATCTGGTCAATACAACCTTGCGACTCCATGGTGGTGGGGTATACCATACCCCAGAGGTTGTATTTTTGTAAATAATACGGATATCAGTTTTCTTATATTTGTTATTTTCTTTTACAAATTGCTTGCACATGAAATGTTTTTGCATTTTTTTTACGTAAAATTAAATGAAGAATAATATATCATTGCTGTCTTTTATATTTGTGTTGTTTCGTGAGGTTGCTGCTATATAAAGTTTTGGGGTATGTCATACCCCACCACACCAATAACGTAATTTTTTTTCACCACACCAACGCCGGGTTAATGACCGTCTGCAGAGTGTAATCTTTCAATCTAGTCTGAACCCAACTGTCTCATCTCATCTGTTGCAATGAATTCACATTTTAACTACCGAAATCCATGGAAAACCGACATGAAAGAAGTTCAATTGTTCAATATCTCCTGAACCCATTTTACCCATATCGAAAGTTTTATGAATTCACCTTCGCGATCAGAAATCAATGTTTAGATGAGCTCACACTTTGTGTAAAGAAATCAAGGGACGAAATATAAAAGTTTAGTATTTCAATCCCTCTTAGTGCCATCTCATCTGTTGAAATAAATTCACATTTTAAATACAGAAATTAATCGAGAATCGATATAAAAGAACTTCAAAACAAAAAAAAACACCGTGCGACAGCAAATTTTACATACAAAAAAATCGTTATTCTCGCGAAACTAGTTTATATCTTAAACTAACAAACGAAATTTAAGAATGTACTAGTGTACATATTAGTCCTTAAGATATATTTTTTGCAACAAAAATTATTGGAAATTTGCAAGGATATTCAAGCATCAAGTTTTAAAAGGAAATTTTCATTAGCTCTTCGCCTTTTTGCACCAAAATGTTAAATTTTCTAACATTCTAAGGATTGTTTTCTTTCATTTGATACCCATATTGTTATTCTACAATGCGCTCAATTTTTGAAATATTTTTTTTAAATAAACATGTCCTTGAAATTTCAAAGTCCTTTAAAACGCAATCCTGATATCAGAGAGAAAAATTAAAAACGCAGTTTTACTACATTTGGTCCCTAGTTTCGCGAGTGTATAGATTTTTTAGTGTGTTTTGAATTTTTGTTTAAGTTTTGTTCCACAGTGTAATGATTGCAGCAGCAACAATTTCGAGACTGTCGTTTCTTCTCACAAAGATAGCAGCTGAAAAGTTCGATCTAGCGTGACCCTGTCTGGCGTTCTTTCCACTTTCCAACTGTGTACCTCAACAGCATTGTTTTTGTATCTGATTAAAGAATATAACTTGAAAATTTCATCATAATCCTTAATTGAAGCATAGCTTAACCAACATTAAAGCTAAAACCGCACTGTGTTACCTTATCACCTAAATCCACAATTTATGACATTTCAAAGACCGAACTTTTCCCCTTCACTTGGTTTTTTAGTAAATTTTAGAATTCTCCGTTATTGGCAGCATAAACAAGTTAACACAAATTTGGCTCAATCTCATTTCAGCTACTGCTGCGCTCCTGGCGTTGGGGCATTTCCCCAAAGGTACAATTTGTGTCAGTGGAGAATAGCTAAGAAAAAAAGAACTGCCAAAAATAAATCCGAACACATTTAGCTATGAAAAGGCCTACCGCCGCCCGCTACCCGGTCTACCTTGCCACTACTGGGTCGCGTTTCCTTTTTCACCCACTTACAAACAGATAAACAAACACATGCGCAACTTTTCTACAATTGCCCGGACCAACGCTCCAAAGCGCGCTGCATACGCCCACTTAACACCTTCATCCGGTTATGAGGCCTTTTGTTTTCTACCGTTCGGTTCGGTTTGGTTCGCTTCGGTCTGGCAACGTAACCACAAGCAAATTGTAAAGTGCGTCACCACCACCGCCACTTGAACAATCCCAGTCTCCGCCTGACAACGTCGTCTTGGTCGCCTTCTGCTTCTGCTCTCTAATACGCAAACGTTTATATGCTGTTTTATCGCTGGTGCGTTTTATGATTTCCCTTTGCAGAAGTTTTGCATTTATACTGTTTCGAGTGCGGCGCGCGGCGTCTTTTGTTTTTGGCAATCTTCAAACTCTGAAACTCAGCCAACCTAAGCCTCGAGCCAAGAACGGCCAGCAACGGCAGAGCAATTCACATGCTCAGCCAGCCAGCCAGCGCTGCGCCGAGTCCTTTCGCACAACTTTTGAATTGATCAAATTATCCTTTTTCTTGGTCAATGAGCAGGCAAAGGCGTGGCGAAAGGTAGGCAACGGCCAGCGCTGCCAAAGCACAGAAATATTATTTGTTGTGTTTGTTGTTGTTGATTTGTTGGTAAGCATTGGACTTTTGCTTGTTAAATTGTCGAAATGCTGCATGAAATTTGGGGGGAAAAAAACGTTAACCCTTTCGGGACTACTGGGATAATACGTCCTAGCAAGTTTTTAATGCTCCTCCAAAAAATTATTCAAATCTTACGATCCACGCAAAATATTTTTTCGATTTCGTTGTTCCCGCATAAAAAGATGGTTTAAGACTTTGTGAGCAACCAATATAATTTTCTATCCCCAACTTTCATAGCATGAGAATATTTCTACTGAGAGTATTTTGGATTTCAAAATTAAACTCCGTCCCGAAAGGGTTAAGCAAGGCAGCAAGAACCGGGAGTGAGGGAGGGAAGGCGAGAATCAAACGGATGATGCTTCTTAATTCAAGTGGTCAGAATAATGTACGAAAAGTTTGTGAGGTGGTCTTCGCGCTCGATCGTAGTTGAACCTTTTTCATTTCTTTACACTTCAGCGATTGCATAAATAAATCTGTGCAGGGCGTTTTAAGTGGCAGTCGGCTAGAAGAAGCCGACGAAAAGCGACAGCACGCACAGCAGCAGTGAATGTAGAACACAACGCCCGAAAATATGCAATGCATGTCGACAACTAGCATTACAAGCGTCTGACACACGCGCGAGTGGAGTGTGGGTGGATAATTCAGTGCGGCTCGCTGGCCAAACAAGGACATTACGAGCGCTTACGCCGGATAATGAAGAACTTCTTCGGACAGTGGCAAACAAGCGATGGTCAAATAAAGAGGCAGCAGCAAATAATAACGTTAAAACACAACTTCGTAGGAACAAGCAATTTAGTTAAATCAGTGGAAGTGCTTGAGGAATTCATGGCATGTTTTTAGGCGCAACAACATTATATGGCACAATATTTTGTTTTGCGTACTTAGTGGCAGAGTGGGCGGGGGCGCTATGAAGAAGTTGTGCTTCAGGAATAGAAAACATTCAGTATACAAAATATCAGTAAACGTTTTAAATAAACTTGAAACAAACATTTTGTTAAAAGTGCATTTTGTTATAAACTATAAGAAAGTATTCTGCCATGTCAACAACGCTTCTTAACTGCAAAAGTTTGGGAAATTTGATGAGAATTTAAAGATGTATTAAAAAAAAATTGATAAGAGTTTAAAGAGGCATTAAAAAAGTATGCCTTACAAATTTTTCTGTGAGACAAACAGTGACACGAATTGTGGAAAGTTTTAACACTAGAAAGGTGTTGATTTTGAGCGTTTTCATTTTTAAATGACTGTATAATAGTATTTCTATCAGCTTTTGATTTGAGGAGTTTTATTTTGTTATCAGGTTCTACAATTAGTTCTACAATTTGGGTTCCAGAATTACAAATAGCCAAATACCATGTCTACTTTTCGGGATATCAGTGGAGGTATGGAAAGCTTGCGGTTTTTCAAGTGTTAAATTTATTTTATAAACAAATGCAAATAATTCTGGAATTCTCACGGCCGAAGTTAAAACATTTTGATAGGAGGTTTGAAAATTTTTTTCATCTAGAAAATAAATTGTAAAAAAAAAAAATTATAATACGAGGGTTGCCTTTTATATTTTTTTTAAAACAATGAAAATTCATTTTGTTATCATCAAAAATGGTTTTATTGCTTTTCAAGGTATTCTTCTTGAAGAGTTATATACTTTTGAATGCAGTCAGACCAATTGTCGAAGCACTTTTTCCACGCCGATTGAGACAGCTTCAAAACATGGGTTTTGAATGCTTCAGCATCATCTTCGGGCAATGAAAATCGTTGACCATGCAATTTTTTGTTTATGTGCGGGAATAAGAAGAAGTCATTGGGTGCCAGGTCAGAACTCTATGGCGGAAGACCTAATAAATCGTTGCCTTGGTCGATCAAATAGGTTGTTGTTTGAGCCGCTGTGTGAGAGCGCGTATTGTCCTGGTGAAGAATGATTCGGCGTCTGCGGTTGTTTTTCGGTATTTCATTGAACACTTCTGTCCAAAAAATTGTTGTGTACCACTCAGAATTGATCGTTCTACGTTGCTCTAATGACACAGTAGCCACATGACCAATTTTGCCAAAGAAACAGGTGACCATTTGCTTTGATGTGCTGCGTGCCCGATAACTTTTGTTGGATTTTGCTCGTCTTGGAAGACCTACACTGTCGACTGCTGTTTTGTTTTGGTCTCATACGCATATATCCATGATTCGTCACCTGTCACGATCCTATAAATGTCTTTCCAAGTTGAGCGATGGAATTTTCCCATCATTTCTTTGCACCAATCAACACGAGCCTTTTTTTGAGCGATTGCCAAATTATGCGGGATTCAACGAGAACAAATCTTTCTGACAGCTAAATGTTCATGCAATATCGAATGCACGGCCTTGGAACTAATACCCAAGGATGCTTCTATCTCACGGTATGCCACATGACGATCTTTCATTATCAGTACACGCAAAGCATCGATGGTTTCTTTTGGGCGACATTCACGAAATTCGTCCTGGAGCGAACGCTGAACACGCTTGAATTCGTTAAACCAGTTAAAAATTGTCTTGAGGGTTGCTGCTTCATTACCAAATGCCGAATGAAGGCCATCAAAGCACTTCGGCGATCGTCAAAAATTATTACTCGAAAATGTTCACAAGTTAATTCCATTTTTTGACCGAGATGAATTCTTCAAGTCAGTGTAAGCAACACAAATAGCGTTTGAACATCAAAATGTTCTAAGCACGTTTATGGTAAAAAATTATAAACTTTTCAATGGCAATCTCAGATTTTTCGAAAACTTATTACACCATCCCTATTGCAAAATATAAAAGGCAGCCTACGTATGTCTTTATACTGTGCACAATGCATCTAACTACAAATAAGCAAAAGTTCAGCATATTTTGTTGTTGTTAACTATTGCCAAAATACAGTTAGGACTCTCTTCATGTCGAGAAGTTTGATGCTATTTGATTTTTCAGTGCTCAGTGCGAAATAGTCCTAATTCAAGTTGTGACACTTTTGACGAAATACAATTTTGTTGAAGTTATTTTTAAGTGAAGTTGTGACAATTTTATTGTTTCAAATACAAAATTAATTCTGGATTTTCAAAATTTTTCTTTCAACTTTTTAACTGTCATTTATAATTATTAAATTCAGCAAAAGTGACATAATTTGTAATAATTCCGTAAAAGTATCATCAAAAAAGTCACAACTCAAAATTTTGGATTTTCTAGTATAAATAAAAAATCTTTGTAACTTATCCTAAACCATAATCTATAGGAATTTTCTGCTAAACGGTCTATACGTTATTTAAAAAATGTTTATTCAGCTCAAAAACGGTTTTTGGCGTTTCCTGAAAATTTAAAAATTTTGAGTTCTGTCACTTTTGTAGTGTAATAGTCAAGTCCCTGTTAACATATCTTTCAACTTTCAAACTAATATAAAATAAAAAAATTAAATCAAAATCTCCGTGCAAAAGTAACAAAAAACATGCCTCACAGAATAACAGCAAAAAATTTAGCAACAGCAAAAAAATCACATTAACTTTTCATTCACAGCGAAAATGGGCCCAATTGCCGAAACCGACGAGAGCATACGGAAGATTGGAAAAATTGCAGGTAGAAGAAGAAGAAGAAAAACACACATATCACAGTCACCGAAATAAAAACCAAACGCAAAAAAGGTGCCGGTGTGTGTGTGTGTGTAGGTTAAGCTATGCCAACTTGTTGTCGAAATGTTAGCAACAACACGTCAGCACTTTTTGTACAGTTTACAACCTAAAAAAAATATGTAGGTATATATAAAAAATCACTGCTGAAAGCTTAATGCCGTGCAGACGTGTTTTTTTTGTTGTTAAATTTTTAACTTTTGCTGAGTAAAAGTTTATAAAAAACACATAGCCAGCGACCGCAGAAATGCCTCGAACGTGCCGCACCCATTGGCCACATTGCGCCCCAAGTAACGTTGCACCGTGTTGCGGCTTAGCGTAGCTTAGGGGCCAGTTGTGGCTTGTTGAATGGCGCACAAAATTTCGAAGCGTGTGAATTTATGTGATTAACAGCGCCGTTAAATTAAGCGCCACGGCGCTGCCACTGCAGCATTAAAACGACGCAGAGGGCGCGTTCTACGCGTTGATGGCAGCGCGTTGAAATATTCATTTGCAAGTTTACATGCACTGAACGAACACTGCGAATTGCACTTGAGTTCAGCTTGAGCCAATCGCAGTCAGCTGGTCGCAGTCTATGTTGCTGCTGGTTGATGTGTTGTAATTCCCAGCTCTGTGTGTGTGTGAGTGTGCGCTGTATTCCCCCTTCCCCCAGAAGTGTTTTTTGTTGCTCCCTTTTAACGTTAATGTATGAAAACTTTTCCAATTTAAATATGATTGTTTTTGCTGTCTGCTGCTGCCATGGCCTCAGCTCATTGTGCAGTTTGTTACTTGTTGTTGTTGTTGTTAACAAGGTTAGATGGTTATGTAGAGTTTAAGCGTTTTTTGCTTAAATATTTTTTACTGTATATTTTTGTTGTTGTTTTTGTTTTGTTTAATTCTGCTAAAACAAGGCAAAAAAGTTCGCTATAAATTGTATTATTACTGCATTGCCATTGTTCTTGTTGTTTTTGTTTTCAATTTTTAACCAGCGTTTGAGCAGTTTGGTCTATTTGTATGTATGTATGTGTATGTGTATTGCCATTTTCACAACCAAAGCAATTGTTGTCAAAATATTTGTGGAATATTTGAATTTCTTTTGTTGCATAGCAGCTGGGATTTTTAACCAAAAAATGGCAGCCGTTGGCAATGAAATAGCACAAATGTACATTTTATTTATGTGTAAATATTTGTTAAGAATTGTTAAAAAAAAATTTTCAAAAAAAATGTGAATTTTTGTGTACTCGACGGTAGATTTGATTTTTGACTTAAAAGCTTAAAGGATTTTGAGGCGAATTTGTTAACAAATTACAAGCGAGTTCAAAAATGGTGAAATTTTTTTTGGTTTGTTGAGAGTCATTTGAAATATTCAAACCGTGTGATCAACAAATTTTTTTCTTATTTTTTGCAAATGAGAAAAAATTGGCAATGCGGTTTTCTCTACTAATTTTTCAGATGAATAAATAAAAGTCAAACAAATTTCGATTCAGTGAGGGAGTTGATGTGTCAACACTTTGATAAAAAATTATGATTAAAGAAAGACCAAAAGTTTTCAAAACAAACATCAATCAATGTGAAAAAATGTTTTATTTAATATTAAATTGAAAAATATTTTATGTTAAATTTGATCAAATTCTATTTCTATCTATTTGTTCAAGTCCACTTAAGATGAATGGATGGATGGATTTGAAGGGGAGCCGAGGAAATAACCTAAGGGAGATCATTACCTCAAGCACTCAGGCACTTTATAGGTTATTTACACAGGATTTGATCCAGTCCAGGGTTCTTGCTAGACTGGTGCCGATTATTGGTTCTGGTCTCATGGGTGTCTACCCTGATTCACAGTTGGCCAGTTCATCGGCAGTTTTGTTACCTAGAACACCGCAGTGTCCCGGAACCCAGATAACTTGAAGCTTATTACGTCTCGCGACTGATTTTAGCTTCATCTTACTTTCTTGGACAATCTAAGAGGTCACATGCGCGTTCTCCAGGGCCTTAAGTGCAGCTTGACTGTCACTAGAGACTCCTATATGTTTCCCGCACCATTTCCTCCCACTTATCCATTCCGCTACCTTCAGAATGGCGAAGATTTCCGTTTGAAAGACGGTAGTCAGCCCACCCAGTGAGTAGTAGCAGTTGACACTTCCATCGAGGTGCCATCCAGCTCCAGTACCTTTATCGGTCTTGGATCCGTCAGTCAAGAAAATATCCGCCAGATCCCCTAGCATGGCCTCTGGGTTGTCCCATTGGCCGCGCGTTGGCAACCTCACTTCAAAGTTTCTCCCAAAGGATACTACGGGTATTTATTAGGCAATCATTAGGGGCCAGCAGCAACGGATATTGCGCTGACAATCTCTTGAAGATTTCTCTATGACCCGAGCCCTTGTTGTCGTGCTAGTATCCATAGGAATACAGCCGACATGTCGCTTTCATTGCATCCTCTTGAACTTTTAGATCTAGGGGAAGCAGGTCAAGCATGGCATTAAGGGCGTCACCCGAGACCCGTAATGCATATACATACACTTCTTTGTAGTCTGTTCAGAGCCAAAGCTGTGGACTTAACCATTGTTCGTCTCCACCAGACTACCGATGCGTACGTAATTATGGGCCTGATGATTGCGGTATATATCCAAAGAACCACCGCAGGCTTCAGGCCCCAGATCTTGCTAAAAGCTCGACGGCACTATTGGAAATTCTTGAGAAACTGAGAGAAATAATTACTAAGAGAAAAGTTAACAGTTGAAGTTAAAAAGCTATTCAATAGTTCATCAAAATGTTGTTTGAGGTAATAAGAATCTGATTTGCTTATGATTTCGAGTTCGTCAGAAGTAGACTTTTATTTTTGCAAATTAAAAATTCCATTGAGTATTTAAGGAATGCAATGTTTGCAATCAATTCAAGCAAACTTAACTGCTTTGATTTTGAACTGAATTCTGAGAATGTTGACTATTTTCATATTGAGAAGTAGAAGAAGAAGAAGACTACTTTTAGGCATTTAAGTCTTAATTGGAAGACAATTGTTCACTAGCATCTCTAGTGGTGCACGTAAGAGGGGGTTTGGGGTTCAAACAATTCACAAATATTTGTACTTTGCAAATATTTTAGGCGGAAAAAATGCTTTTGAATGATAAATTGACTACGGAATCCCGCAAAATCAAATTCTGTGTGCGCCACAGAGCAGTTTCAAGGACTTCCTGATGGATGGAGTGGGTCAGCCACACTCTGCGGAGCTAAATTTGGGTTTTTTTTGTGACCAACAAAAGAGTGTAAAAATTATTCAAACCTACATATTGAAACGATAAGGCACCCTGTGCTGCACGAATGCTTTTCCAAGCATACTTTTAGGCATGCACTTTGAAGTACTGCGAATTTGGTATAATTCGCTTGATATAGTCCGATATGTCAAGGATGGTTCGCGAAAGGTGATGGGTTTTGCTAGAACAACCATAGATAGAAAGTACAACTGGAATGTGCAAGAAACTTCGGCGCGATAAGAAAACTAGTATAAAAGCAGCAGTGGCAGCGCAAGGGGTCGAGTCTGTGTTGAGCACGCAAAGAGGAAACATGCAATAGTAGAAGTGTAAAGTAGAACAAGTGTAATTCTGTAAATAAAGTGATTGTTATGCCCCGTTCTGACTATGTCATATATGGTGTCATATTCACTGACGACAAACACTGCCATATATGTCATGTTCGTCCTATGTCGTCAAATGCGTTCTCATTGCACGGCAAAACTGACGAAAAATACATATGACAAAGTTTGCCAGCATGTTGACATTTTTTGTTTTCTCATCAAATGTAGTCAAATCGTTCGTTCGACACAAATTCGATCGTTCTCATTTGATTCTCGTTTCGTATTGGAAAATTGTAGTCATACATGCAGGCAAACGCAAATGACACCATATGACAACCCGTTCTCATTTAACTGACTACAAATGACACCATATATGACATAGTCAGAACGGGGCATTAGTTTCTGACTGCGTTTGGAGGTGAGAAATTGAAGTTGTTTTATTTTCAAACACAATCCAAACGAGCCTGTGAAGGAATTTTCGTAACAATATTTTTAAACATACATATTTTTATTAGTAAATTATATATTTTTGATGGCCAATCTCACCGAGTAATTGCCACATTCACTTAATTCAATTGTGCACTAATATTGACTGCATTCGCCACTAAATGTCAGCTATGCACCAAAAATAAACTAAATAACACAAATTTCGGCACTGGCCGACAGCTCATTAACACAACAATAATAGCAAAAAAAAAGGAAAAAAAAAACAATTATGAAATGGCAACGTCAGCATTTAATTGAATGCGCACGCACGATTTCAATTTGAATTGCAGCACAAAAGTAACAGAAAAAATTGTTATATAACAAATGAATATAAATAATGTAAATTAAAATGCGCTAATTAATTTGCATTGCACGCCCCAAGCATTTCAATAATTTTACCCAAAAAATAATTAACACACACAGACACATGCACACAGCAACCATTTGCAACCCATGCATGAAGTGTGTCGAAAAATGGCCAAACCAACACACACACTCAAACCAATCACTTATGCGTCCTAAACACACACACATACAAACAACATTTGGGTGTAAATGAACCACAGTGCTTTTGTGCTTGTTGTTGTTGTTGTAGTTACTCTGCTGCTGTAGACACGACGAAATGTGAGTAAATAAAAGCACTAAATGCCTAGTTTTGTATGTACTAACAAATAAAGCGGCAAAGCAAAAAAAAACGAACTAAATAAATAAAAATAAATAAATAGCATAGAAAAAGCGCAAATATTCACTACATTGACATAGCGACGTGTACGTGTGTTTGGCTACGTGAATTTGTAGTGGCGCCAAAGCTAATGTTGCTGGCCAAGTTGCACATGTTGTCGTTACACTCGAAACGATGAAGTTAAACGCGGCACGCATTGCCAAACACACACATACATAAAAACAAATACAAACACACACAAACTATTCTATATATGTCTGAATAAAGCAAAACAAAATAACAATGAGCGAGCATTCGGCATTACGTGATTAAACTGCATAATTGCGTTCGAATGATGGCTGGAATGTTCCGGTTCGGCGACGGCGGCGGCGGCGGTGTGGTTTGGCTGCTTTTAAAGCAGCTTCAGCTTCAGCTTCTGCACGCCTCATATGTGTAGAGTAAATTAAATTTGTGGCAACTAAATGCGCTAAGGAAGGCAACTGGGCGGCCGAGGAGACCGGCAATGAAAATAGTAATAGCAAAAAAATGGGGAAAAAAGGAAATTGGGGAAAGGACATGGAAGAAACGTGGCATGGATTGAGATTGTCTGAAGAAAAAAGACCAGAGAAATGCTGCACGTTTCAGTGTCGATGTGAGGTGGGAATAATTTTCATTATTTTCTTATTAATTTGTCCGCTGGGAAGAGCGATGAGTATGTTGTGTGCTTACACAGCTGACAGCTAGAAAAATAGTGGCAAATGCCATAGTAACGATTGGAATAGAATAACGTAGGATAGAAGTAGATTAAACAACTTGGATCTATAGAATTGAATCAAACTAAAGGACATGGGTCTTCAGGAAGAAAGAAGACTGTTATGAAAGAAGACTGTACAATAAGTTTAATGAAAAGTATTGATTCAGTAGAAAAAATGGGTAAATTACAGACATTTTACGGAACTATTTTTGAATATAGTGTAGCGATTTGCAGATAAACAATACATGGATCAGCAGACTAATCACTTGACATGTACCCGAGTCAATAAAACTAATGAAACCAATACTTAGTAGGTTTTAGTAAAGGCCCTGTGTCGCCAAAAAGAGTCTTAGAGGATTTTACTATAACTTTCACGAAACGTATTGACTCAGTAGAAATAATGGGCGAATGACGGACTTTTGAACATACATAACTAGTGTAGAAAATCACAGATAAACAATGCATGGATCAGCCGGGTAGTCACCTGCTTTGTACCAGTATCAATGAAAGTAATGAAACCAATACTTAGTAGGTTTTAGTAAAGGCCTAATGGCCTAAGGCCTCCGAAAGATTCATAGAAGACTCTAATAGAACTTTCAGGAAACGTATTGCTTCAGTAGAAATAATGGGCAAATGATGCTTTATCAATGTTATGCAGGATGTTGAATAGTTCTTTGTGGCAGGAAAACTTTGAAGTTGATTTTAGTTAAACTTGATTAAGGTTAGGTAGGTCGGTGTGGCTGCTCCAAGAGGAGCACACTTATTCAAGTCAGGCGGCCCAGTGTGATACCACATGAGATCGAGAATCAGATCGCTTACTCGTTAAACCAGGTTATGTGGGGGAAAGTTGAATTTGAGATAGAGCTGGGGTTTTTTTAGTATTCCACATGTCTTTAGAATTTTGGAAAATATTTCAACCATGCAAAAATTTGATTCATATAGACTGACTCTGGCACAAAGATCTCTTTAGTGTTTGCAGTAGAACGAGAAGTTAGCTTGTAGGGATTAATGTAATAGCTCAACATGAATCAATAAAATAATACAGTATATACAAATGTATACAGGAGTGTGTTCACTATAAGACTTAG
Source organism: Melieria omissa (assembly GCA_963971225.1). Taxonomy (NCBI): domain Eukaryota; kingdom Metazoa; phylum Arthropoda; class Insecta; order Diptera; family Ulidiidae; genus Melieria; species Melieria omissa. The sequence goes on along the minus strand of OZ020268.1, from coordinate 121,696,281 downwards.
TTTGAGGAGCGTTTGTAAATGCCTTCAGTAGCTCACTGGAACTAAGTAGTAGTGAGTAGCTCACAGCTAATCCCAGCTTCAACGTAGACTTCAGTTAGACAAAACTTATGCTTCCCGAATTGTGTGTTTGTCCCACGTACGCGTGAATCAGATTTGAGACATTTGGCATTGATATTGTAACTACGAGACACTCTGTGCTGTGCTATGCATGAATGCTTTACCAAGCATACTTTTAGGCATTCACTTTGGAGTACGGTTGGTTGGCTATAATCCCAAAATGCAAGGAGGGTTCGCGAAGGTGCTGGGCTGTGCGAGAATGGTCGAGCATTGTCCAATTGGAATGTGCTAGAACAGTTGGCGCGATAAGAAAACAAATATGAAAAGCAGCAGTGTGCTTTGCTTAGTTGAATAAGCAAAGTAGTAACAAGTGTAGATACAAGCAAAGTGTAAATCTGTAAATAAAGTGATTGTTGGTTTTTGGCTGCGTTTGCGCTGAATAATTGAAGTGGTTTAATTTTTCAAGCACAATCCAGATACGAACTTAGAGAAGTAATTTTCGTAACAATGTTGATGCTTGGCAGCACAAGGTCTACTCAGATTTCTGTGGAGGTCTGGTGGACTTAAAGCGAATCAATAGGTGCATGCACTCTGTCTGAGTGCTGCGCTTTCTAGAATCTGGAAGAAAGCTCCCTGCTGAGCTGGTACACAATAGCTTTCTATATATGTTTATACTTATTGGATCTGATTTACATGTACTGTACAACTCGAAGTTAATGAAATTTTCGAGACCAACATTGCTGATCAAATGTTTCCTTTTCGCATCAAAACCTCAATGACTGCCACCAAAAACCGTCATCAAATTGGCAAAGTGCCTTTATTAGGATTTTAATGGCATGGTTTTTGGTCACAATAAGTATAGCGTGATCCTAAAAATATACAAAATAAAAACGCACCTAAAAGCATTCAAGTTCATCTAGCTACAAAAATATCTCAACTTAAACAATGACGGCAGACTTTCGTGCGTCAAATTGTTTCTCGTTTTGATGATGCCATCTTATAGCAAAAGCTACGATTGATTTATGGGTTTAATGTAAGTAGGCAACAACAAATTAATATTGTTCGAAGTGAATTCAAAGCAATTTACAAAAATTTGACTGTTATCCCTAAAATAATTCCAATAATTTGCAGCGGTATTAGGGACAGTTTGTGTTCTAATTGAAGTCTTCGAATTGGGCGCGTTTGATCCAAAGCCTGTTTCTTTAATAATGGTTAAATAAAATCAAAAAGTGATAATTTTGTATTTTTCCATAAATATTAAATAATTTTTGTGTACTTAAAAAATGTTGATACAAAATTTATTTAACCCGTTTTAAGCTAAAATTGTTCTTAACTAGCTCTAGAACTCTAGTAAAGAGGCGTGGTGACTTCAAATGTTGTGTGCACTAAAGAGCGGCGCAAGCACTATAAAAATGACTTGCAAGCGATCGCTGTGCTCTCAAATGCTGTCGCTCTTCTTCACTTTCACTACAAAACAAGCACTGCAGTGAAGAAAGCTTTTGATATTCATACGAATACTGCACGAAACGACAATAGAACTTCAAGCACCTTGAAGTAGAGAACAACACTGAAGTAGAACAACACTGAAGTGAAGCACTGAAGTAAAACATTTTCAAGTATTCGGTGTTTTGTTTTGCACGATCGGAGTACCTGATGTTTGTTTTTGGTATTTTGTATGGAATCTGGGCTGCATTTCAAGCATTACAACAACATTAGTGCAAAAGAATGCATGTTTTTTTCGATATTTATTTAAGTCTGTTTCACTCGGTGTGAAGTAGAAGTTCTGTTTCACTCGGTGTGCTTGCTGTAATTTACCGTTACTTAACCTCATTATAGCTTTATGTTTTGATGTTTTGCTTCATAATAGACCACAAGAACTGTCGCTGCTGTAGCAAAATGATTGTTTTCGAATGATGCAGTGTTTGCTTTGTTGCAGAATAGAACTATTGAGCATTTGAATTTGCTGTCATCGCGTAGTGAAGTGTGCCCAATAGAACCTTTTGAGCAGCTCTTTAGTGCGCACACTTCTGAGACAAATGTTTCATGATTTAAATACCAAAAAGTAATATTGAGGCACAGGGTAAAATTCAGAATCGAAAGGGTTAAGAAAATCTGTTCACGGAATTTGCAAAAAGTGGTTTCGAGAAAAGTGCGTGTGAAGCTTTGCGAGCGTTCAGTTCGCCCAGAATTGAACCTATTAAAATGTTTTGTTTTCACTCCAAACTATTGTTTAAGCCAAACAACAAGAAATCATTTTTAATCAATTTTTAAGTGCACTGCACACCAACAATTAATTAATTACTATTTAATTTGTTACTTCACCGCCTGTAATTAATTTCAACAAAACGGCTTAATATGACTTTTAACATTGCCAGCTTGCTCAAGTTTTTGCACAATTGACTTTCATTTCGTTTCGTTGCACATTGTTTTATTTCATTTTAAATTTGTTAATGCAATTTAATTCGATTACCCAAATCTGTAGCGGGAGTTGCCAGATTTTGTGAATTGTATTCACTGCTCAGTTGCTGCGCCATTCCAATGCGCTCATTGACGCTCTGACAGGCGTAACACATTACACACAACTATACTATGTGTGCGTGTGTGTGTGTGTGTGTGTGTTGATGCATTGCAAACATACGAATACGGAAATTTAATTAATTAAATGTTGCGCAAAGAAGCGCGCGCGCGAAAGAGTTTGCTGTGAAAATTGAATATTTGAGAATCCGCAAAAATATTGCACAAAGTTGAATACAATTTATGCTCATAGCGTGAAAGCGCGCGTAATTAATACGTTGTGATTTATGTAAATTTGACATGAAAAATTGAATTTCACTGTTCACTGCTGCTGTTTTTTGTTGTGTGTTGGCGTATTTATGGTGGGATCAAAAAAATTTACGACCGCTGTCGAGTGGCCTTTATTGCGCGGCCATAAAAGTCAAGTGAGGTGAAAAACGATGCGTGGGCGCCATGAAACAGGCATCCAGTGGACGTTGACTGATTGACAAAAAAATCCTAAAAATAATTTTTCCAACAGCTATAATTTTTTCTGAAAAGGTACCTTTGAGCTACTTTTGCACGTTGGCATATAAAATGTAAAACCATTTTTTTCAAGAAGCGTTTGTTTCTTTGACCAAACTAACAACCACTCGATTTTCACATCAAATGCAACGAAAATGTGCATTGCATTTTGCACTCAACTAAAATGCATGAATAACAACAACAAAAAGTAATGTTGTACACTAAATATATCAGAGGAAAACATTGAACGCAGCAACTCACCTGCAGGGAGCGTCGACTGGAGCCGCTGTTCGAACGTGATAGCATCGGTGGCCGCCGTTTGGTGGCACCACGTCCGGCCAATAAATTATTCAGCAACGATGGCGAACGTGCACAGATGAACGCATGAAACGACGAGACGGTGAAGACGCCCAATTTGTTCAGCGTATTCTTGGTTGGTCGCGACACGTGCGTGAGCAGCGACTGTAAATGTCCAAAGAAAAACAGGTCAAAAAATGTGTTGACTAAGCTGTTTGTTTGTTGTTTTTATTAAAACTTGTATGTAGTTTGTTTATTGTTTTTCTGTTCAGTTTGCGATTGTAATATTTTTTTGCAAACTACGTAGGAAAAATGATGACACTTTATTTATTGCAATGTTTCGTGTTTGTTTTGTTAGCACATTGACGAGTTGAAAAATGGCGCCAACAGTGAATCTTTCTATATACATATATGCCATGACAGTTATGGAGCTCACAGTTATGGAGCTCAAAAAATTACAAATAACTGATAAGAACACAACAGACAACATTCAATAGGTTTTTGATAACAAATTACTTGACAAAGTAGTTTGTAAAAAACACATCCTTGGCTGTTGTAAACAACAAACTAGTGAGCTGTAATAATTTGATACTATGATTTCTAAACCGTTGGCTTTTGTTACCAAAACATCAATTGAATACTGCCTGTGGTTTAGTTGCAATTCGTGTTTGAAAATAATAAATGTAAAGCCCATGGAAGATCAGTAAGAGAGTGCGAAAGATAGGAGACTTGTTTGGAATGGACTACTTCCACCTTCCATTACACCTTTTTTGTTTTAAATATTAATGGATTTCACTCTTCATAGCATTTTAGGTGTAAAGTTGCTATCGTAGCAATCTGTCGCTACAACTGATTTCAAACATTTCTACATCGGCACTTTAACACCTAAGATGCTATGAAGAGCGAACTCCGCTGTTATGTTTCGTTTTATATAATTTTGGGTTGATGTTTCAAATCTTTTATCGGAGCATATTACGAGTTCAATAAGTGCTATAACTTGGGTCAGTCTTTATTTTTTTGATATTACAAGATAATTCTCATCTCTCAGGTAAAGTTTTCTTGCATTGAACTTCGATTAACTTCAGCATACTTTAATACTGATTTTTCTGATCTACAGAGAACTTCATGTTAGCATAATTTTAATCTGACTTTTGCCCTAATCGTCGAACAACTTTATTTCTGCATACTTGATTTTCGAATAACTTCAGCATACTTAAATACTAATTTTTCCGGCCTTTATCTATAAAGTATGTCTGCATACTTTATGGCTGACTTTTAGCAGCATTGATCTTTGAACAACTTTATTTCTGCATACTTGTGGGCTGACTTTTCTTGCTTTGATTTTCGTATAACTTAAGCATACATTAATAGTAATTTTGCTGACCTTGATCGACAAAGAATTTCAGCCTACATTCTTTTTTATACTGATTTTCCCGGTCTTTATCTATAAAGAACTGTATGTTAGCATACTTTTAGGCTGACTTTTAACGGCCTTGATTTTTCAGAAAATTTATTTTAGCATACTTTTAGGCTGGCTGTTCTTGTTTTAATTTTTGAATAACTTAAGCATACTTTAATAGTAATTTTGCCGACCTTGATCGACAAAGAATTTCATGTAGCATGAAATATCTTGTTTAATACTCATTTTTCTGGCTTCGATCTGTAAAAAACTATACGTCAGCATACTTTTATTCTGACTTTTAGCAGCCTTGATCTTTCAGCAACTTTATTTTAGCATACTTTTAGGCTGATCTTTCTGACTTTCATCAGTAATCAACTTAATTTTATGCGACAATTTGCGTTTGTTCAATTTCCAAGCATATTTTTTTGAGGACAATTTTATCTCATTCATTTGCGAAGATCTTGCGCCCTGTTAGGCTGACATTTTGTTTCTTCATTTTCAAAAATATTGTTATGCTCAAATTTTACGTTAATACTTTATTTAGACAGTCAGCTTATTTGGCAATTTAGACATATCCCCAATTTATCCACAATTTAGCTAAAAATTTAACTCAATTTGTCACACAAAATCTCAATTTAGCTGATTGCAATTAGCTCTAAATTGACCATAAATTGAGATCGATTTGCCATGCAACCCTGTGTTGTGCTGTTATCGATAAATAAATTCATTCACATTAGACCGAACCAAAACGAAAATGAGAAACTGAGAAGGCAAAACACTTTTGTTAATATTTGTTTGGTTTGAAAATTCGTTTAAAAATTGTGTTCATCGGTAAAGATGTTGAAAAAATTAATAATATAAAAATAAAAAATAAAAATATAAAAATATAAAAATTAAAAATATAGAAATATAAACATTTAATAATAAATGTTCAATAAATGTAAAAAAAAAACCAACTTTCTTCCTTCAAAACCAAAACATGTACGATACATATTCGATAACAACCAAATTGAGGTGTGTGAATGGCAAAAGCCATAAAATCAGTTAAGAGCTAAAGTGCCTCAATTTATTTGGCTCTCTAAACAGGACATAACGATTTTCTTAAAAAATAAATCAAATCGCATTTCTGACATAACAATTTATGGCAACCTTTAATTCACACTTAAATAGTCAAATTCGCCAAAAATTGATTTACTGCTTGGCTTCAGTAAATGCTTTTCAATAACATGAATATTTAAGATGAAAACACTTTGCCATAAATAATAAACGTTCACTCCGCCCACAAACCAAGGCCGCAGCATGAGAGGAAAATTGTAAAAAAAAAGTTACCGGTTCTTGTTTCGCACTTCCCGACAATGAGGAGTTCACGCTGATAGGAAATCTTTAGCCGAAAAGGCAAAAGCTGCAAACAGCTATAAACGTGTGAGAAAAATTTGTTTGGCGTCAGGTGCTTCACCAACGTGGCATTGCCTATGGCAAACTACTACAGACACCAATACATACATACATTGAATATTTCTGTAATGTCTTGTTCAGCCACCAAAAGTTGAAATGCCTTTACTTTGCGTTTCATTGCGCAGCTACGGTGTGCTGCTGTGTATGTGTGTGTGTGTGTGTGTTGACAGCAGAAGGCGGTTTTTTTGCACAGTTACTGAAAATGAAAAGTTTGTAACATAAGTACGGCGATATCGTTAAGCCAACTGCCGCACAAATGCAAACAAACCAACCGAACAAACGCACCCATACATAGACAGAGGCTCGCACCAGCTGAAAGCTGAAAGCAGCACCGACGAGCGACGAGCATAACTGACAGCAGTAATAAGCAGAGATCACACTGCATGAACAAACATAGACATTTGAGCGCCAACATACACACATACATCATGCAACACGTGCATTTACATGCTGCTGCAGACAGATGTGGCAAACGGACGGACGGACAGGCCCATTCATATCAACTTGAACTATAAGACAAATATCCTACGGGAAACAGTTGCGTTTGTGTGTGAGTGGGTGCGCCGCAGTCTTCTGCCTGTCTGGCAGAGAACTGCTTGTTTGTCTGTCTGTCTGTCGCTCTAGCTGTCTGCTTATCTGGCGTGTTGTGTTCGTGAATATACGTGTCGCTGTTGGTGCGTGTCTCTGGCTGTGGCGCTTTCTCTGCCCTCGTGTGGCTGTGTGTGTGTGTGTGTGTGTGTTGGTTTGTTAATAATAAATCATGCCGCTTTCATGGCTGTCATTTCGCTGCATATTCTTCTAATTGTTGTTGTTGTTGTTGGCGCTGTTTATCCTGCATGTTATCCCTTAGCGAAGCCAGTAATAAAAAAGGCAATCGTATGCCACGCATCTCGTCCTTTGGTCGGCTGACTGAGTCGCCGCTGTGTGTGCCCCTTTTGCTCCTTTTGTCCGCGTAAGGACACACACACACACACACACAGCAGGTCATCGTTGCTTTATGAACGTGTAAAAATATCAGAAGACAGCAAATAAAAGTACACAAGATTACAGTTGTGCGATACTTGCGGCCGACGCACGCATTTGGCTTTTCCTCTTTATTTCTGTCGTTTCCCATTGTTCATTGGTGCTTTTATGCGTTACGCTTTTGTTTGCATTTGCTTGCGTTAAATGCTACTTTGTTGTTGGGCTCTTCTGTTGTTGTGCTCCTTTGCAACGTCATTAAGGATAATAATATTTCACAACTAGCGTTGAGCGGCTATAAATGCTATTAAGTAAATCGCTGTGGGACGTGTGGCGTGTGGGCGAACCGCTACCGGTAAGCCGAAAGCGTTAGCTGTACGAAAGCCCAATTACAGATAAATAAGTCAGCTGTGGCATGCACAAGTGGCATGTGAGATTTGATTTAAATGCGGCCAAAAGTGCGTATTGTATATTTATTAGAAGTTTTTCTTTGCTTTCCAAGGGAGTGAAAAATGATGAATGTGCCAAAGCGTGGAAGCTATGCAAAATGGTTCAAGTGGCACACATTTTTGTGGCATATCTTAAGGCTGTAAGACAACTTTGTGACATTTTAGATGCGGTACTAATTATAAACCAAAAACTAAGCAGGAGATATGCCTGAAAAGCTTAAATATGCGAACTTCTTTTTTAAATGAACTTTTGATCCTTTTGGAAGGAGTTTAATTTTGAAAACCAAAATATTTTTGGCAGAAATGTTTTCAGTTGAAGCTAAAAGACTATGTTGCATACTCATGATGATTCTGAAATCATCCTTTTATCCAGGCAAATTTAATTCAAATACATATTTAACGTGGGTCATAAGATCTGAATAATTGTTTTGAGATGCATTAAAACCTGAGTGGAACACGGAACCCAGTAGTCCCGAAAGAGTTTAACTACTGTTTTTGATGAAACAACTCTACAGGAGTCGAGCAAGAAAATGCCAGTTTGCGTTGAACACATTTCAATTATAAATATTTGAAGCTTATCCAAAATGCAAATCTTAATTTGTTTCACAAGAAATAAAAACATTTAAGATTATCAATGTGGGCTATCAATTTGACTTTCAATTAATTTCGTATTTATATCTTCGTGCATGTGTATTTTTGCTGTCAAGTTTTAATTAACTTTTTGACTTATTTTTCAAATTGAGGTCGATTACAATTACAACTTTTCTATGCATTTTTGTGACTGTTTGATAAGTTATTTTCTTGGCGCACGTTTATGGCTCAAATATTTGTATTGCTTAATTTCTTTAATTTGAATTTTAGTCCGGTAAACAGAGCTTTCACAGAATCATGTGCTTAATAATTCTTAATTGAGTTTATCTCTTTTGCTGTTCAAACACCTCAATTTCTCTTAAAACTCAAATTAATTGCTATTGAAAATGTTATCGAATATGTTTTGGTTTTGACGGAAAATAGTATTTTTGGTTTGGTTTTTTTTTTTTTTTTAATTTATTGATATTTTAGGATATTCAAGGATACAATTTTAAAAGGACATTTTCAATACCTCTTCACCACTTTGTACCAAAACATTAAATTTTTTACGATTTTATGGCTTTTCTCTTTCATTCCTATATTATTATTTTGCAATGTCCTCAATTTTAAAAATAATTTTTGGAAATAAAAATGTCCTTGAAATTCAAAAATCCTTTTAAAACAATCCTTACGTCAGAGAGAAAGGGCATTTATTTATCACAAAGGCAAAGGGACCTGCCTATAACTACGGGTTATGGAATTCCTACCATGGTCTTTGGGAAAAATTACGATATCCGTATCCCCTCCCGTCTAGAATGGAAGAGAGGATTTACACGGATGGCTCCAAGATGGTATGCGGAGTAGAAGCATGAGTCTTCTCGGAACATCTTAAACTAAATGTGTCTTTCCGTCTCCCCAACACAGCAAGCGTTTTCCAGGCGAGAGTGTTCGTTATTAAGGAAGCGTGCAGGATGGCATTGGCAGACACATAGTACAAAAGCCACATCACTACACTTTTCGACAGCTTATCCACGATCAAGGCACTGGAATTGTCGATTCTATCGTCAAAACTAGTGCGGGAATGCAGGCAGCTCCTGATAGAGCTAGCTCAGCGGTTCAGAGTTACCCTAATATGGGTGCCAGGGCGCAATAACATTGACGGGAACGAAAGAACCGATGAGCTGGCTCGAAGAGGCTCCGCTCTTGATGAGAACGAGGCGTTGACGGTTCACGCCCCTCTGGGCTCTATCAAAAGCGATGTCTCGAAGGACTTCCTTGCCAAAGCCAATACTAGATGGCAGAGGACGGAATGCTGTAAAACCAGCAGACTACTTTAGCCAACTTACGACACGAACAAGACCACGGAGCTCTTGCACAAGGGCCGACGGGATGTGGCAAGACTAACGGCAGTCTTCACTGGCCACTGGCCCATTGGAGAGCACGCGGCAAAAATGAGGATTCCATACAACACCAGCTGTCACAGCTGTAAAAACCCGGATGAGAAGGAAACCGTTCACCACTGTGAATCTGAAAATTAGGATTCATCCGTGAATATTAAATTATTCCCATTCCGATCTGAATTGGCATACGCCCTGTCTTGCCAATTCAATTCTTGCCTGTCTTTTTTGAATGTGTGATGATAAGAGCAACAGTTTTTTCAAAGAGCTCCGGTATTTAACGTCGTTAGATCTTAAACGTCCTCGAATCGTATTTTGTGATATTTTAACACTACTTTTCGTTTTGGAGAGGTCTTTTTTCAAGGCCCTGCCCAGCAAAATCGTCGACATTTGATTCGGCTACCTCGTTACGAATCACTTCGACTTCTTCATATGTTTTACTGCAGCTAAACGTGACATTTACGGCCCTCTAGGGTGTAGACAAAGGAATCCGGCTTCAAGTCGCTTCTCTCACGCGGAGCTCATCTGGTTAAAACACCCTGTACTTTGTAATTGGTTCACGAGACTGATAATTTTTGCACTGCGTATTACAAAAATGATGAGGCTACTTAGATGCATTCAATTTTTTGATAACGGTACTCTAAGTGAAAATTTCAATAGAAATTTTGAGCTCCAATTACGCGTAGCAACTTCGGGTTCTTTTACATTTGCCTAATAAAATATTTGAGTTAATTAATTTCTTCTAAAAATCTTAAATTAAAGTCTAAAATTAATCTAAAAATTTCAACTCATATTTTTTTTTTGTGTTGAAAAAAGTGTTAGTTCTCTGTTAGCTTTTCAACTCGTTCAGTTGATACTTAAATACGTTAACTTTTCAATTCTATTTCGTTCTGATTTATGTAAAAGCATAATCCCCACTATTGTTTTCATACTTTGGCATCTCATACTCTTTCTCTCACTCTCACTGCTGTGCACACTTCTCGTTGCGCTCATAAATATGCATTTTGCGCAACTTAGCACAACTTGGCACAACAATTCGCGTTTAGTATTTTTGCACAACGCGCCAAAAAGCATGCAATGCAATGCAAATGCGCAGGTACTCACCTTTGGATTTGGCAATTCGCCACTCTGCAACGATGCCATGTAACAGCGCAAGCGGAATTGTTCACAATGCAAACGTTCCAGATTCTCCTCCCATTGCAGGATTTGGGTTTGTATCTGATGGCGTGTATCCTGATCTGTGACCACGGATTGCTGCAGCTCGGCCATGTGTTTCAGTTTATGATCCTGGAAGAGAAAAAAACAAAACAAAACATAAGCGACTGCAATAACAGCAAAAAAAAAGCGACTAGAAAAGGCAGCAATTGAATTGTGAATTTGGGGAAAGGGCAGTGAGAAAGAAGGTTGTTTTGGAAGCGAAAAGTTTTAATAAAACCTGTGATTTTGTATAGAAATTGCAAGAAGTTTTGGGACACTTTAGGAGGTTTTTCTTTGGTTTAAGTTCGAGTAAATGAATTTTTTGTCATAAATCAAAGTGGGCGTGTACAGTGGGAGCTTTGCTTAGACTTGGCTGGTTGCTATTGAACCACACAATAACAACTACAAAAACAACAGTTGCCATAAGTACAAAACGATGCAGCGTTTTGTGTGCCGGAAAAATTGCTGCAGACTCTCAACTTGCAACATTATCAAAATGTAAAGTGAAAAAAAGCAGCAACAACATGGCTGGTATGAAAAATGCGTTCACTGCACTGCACAAAACTTTATAGCTGAGGTGTGAATTTATGTTTGTTTGGCAGTTGTTGTTTTCATTGTTGTTCTCTCGCGCTGTGGCAGGTGCACACATTTGGTGCATATTTTTTTGTGTTATGTTGTTCCTGTCTTGTTGTTGTTGTTATATTGTGGTGTTGTTTTCTTTTTAATTTTAGCCAGATGCATCCTGAAAGTATGCTTTGCTTCTGGTATACAACTAAGCTCTGCGCTTAATGCGCACACTACCACTCGACACGCCCATTTCCGTTCACTGCTCGTTCACTCGGCGAATGTGTTGGTGTAAATTGTCAGCTGCTTTTGTTTGCCGTTTGGCAGCGTCTTTGTGTGTTTGTATTTGTGCTTCGCATACACATACATATATATGCATGTACATTTGCCAAAACAATAACTTCTTGACTGCGAGTTGGTGTGGGGGCGAGTACACATGCACTGTGTATGTGTCTGCATAAAATATATATTGCGCAAAAATATTGTACAATGTTTGCCCCTATTTCTTTACTAAGCTGACAAATTATTTTACATATGTTTGCACTTGTGTGTGTGTGTGCGTGTGTGTGTGCTTGCTGCCTACACGTACCGACCTCAATTCGCCTCTGCACAGCTTCGTGCCCAAACCAGTCTTGTACTTGTCTGACTGCCTGTCTGTATGTGTGTGTGTGTTTGTGTGTGAGCGCGTTATGCATATTTGTGTTGGATTTTAGTTTGTTTGACCTACGGCCAAAACTCCACTCACACTCACACTCACACTCACGCACCAACACACCAGACGTACGTCGACGCTTAATGAAATCAAAAGAAAACACAAGACAAACGAAATAAAGAAAACAACCTAAAATTTTCCTAATGCGCAATGCAAAATGTTTGCATATTTTCGGGCGCATATTAAATTAGTTATTTGCTGCTGTCCTTACAGTTATTGTTGTTATTGTTATTATTGTTGTTGCTGTCGTTGTTTACCACGTACACAAAGCCAATATTTAAAGCGTAACGCAATGTAAACCAAGAATTTTCGAATTTAGTTGCTGGAACGTGACTGGAAAGGCCAAAACTTTGACGCCGACAGCCCGGATGGCTCAATCGGCACGCAAATTTAAGTTCAAATACAATGCGGTACAAAAACAGTGCATACTCGTGAAATGTCAAAGGTCACAGGCTGTGTTTACGTTCACACGTTACATCACTGGCAACGGTGTCGGTGGCCATAAAAGGTGTCACACTTAATGTGACCACAAGCTATTAAATTTGATTTGCGAAATTTCTGCAACGGAGCATCTGGGGTAGGGGGGATGGGGGGCCGAGGCAGCTCTGTGCGATGGCAAGATTGCGTTTTAATGCCATCATGAAAAGAGGTGTTTTTGCTTGTAGTTTTTAGTGCTTCGAATAAAGTGAAGATTAAAGATTAAAATGCCACTGTGAGTGATGAAACAATTGCAATGATTTTAAAGTGATGTTTAAATTGAGCAGATGGTGAATAGTCCGAGGACGTGGTTTGATTTTTTATTTAATTATTAAGTATTTTATTTTTAATTTATTTATTATTAATTTATTTTCTTAATTTATTTTTTATTTATTTTGTATTTCTTTAGTTATTATTTTATTTATTTAATTTAATAATTTTCAATTGATTTATTTAACTTTGCACTTTTAATCTATTTTTGTTTAAAGCATTTTGTTTATTTATTATCGTATATTTAAATATATTTTTTGGAGGTTATTGCCTTACCGAACCACTTTAGCCTGGACCTAAACCCACTTCAACTAGAAATACACACACTGCTCCCTAAGCACAACTCAACAGACAGCAACATTTTTCCTTTCTCCACCACATTATGGTTACCATTGCAACCACAACAACAACATCTGCCACAGTCACTGACTGAAGCCACATACCTACAAGCCGCAGGCTGGTGCTCCGAGCCGTTATGACACATGACACAGGACTCAAGTGGCAGCGGTATCTGTGCACGACGCCACTCGGTTCGCTACCAGTCGTCAGCATCAGTTAACGTGATTTCAGTGTTTACTTTGTCAGTGAGATTTGTCGCTATACACATTTGTTTACTGTTCTGCTTACTTTGTTTTTGCTAGACGTCACGAACAACTTCTCAAGGGAACAATTAAACAACGAAATTACAAACACGAGCGCCAAAGTGTGCGGTTTTCAGTGACTTCAGTATTGCAAACGACAAACCAAAACAGAAATAAAATACATTAAAAAAATTACAAACCACACATACAGACGGCAGCCATCACACTGACGCTCTGACTGTGCCTCATGCAGCAAGCGGCAGCGTCCAGCAGTTGCTGTGAGAGCCATGCATTGTGGCTTAAGATGAGCATAACAACAACAATGGCTGTGGCCAGTTGCCACAATGGTAACAGCAACAACTATTGCAATCGTAAAGGGAATTATGGCTGCGTTTTGCATTTAAACGTTTGTTAATTTCTCCATGGGGAAACATTTTGTCCGTTCGACGGCGTGCAAAACCTCAACTGAAGTTTAAATGACAAAGCAGCAGCACAGTTGGGGGCGGCCAATGTGACCAGAGTGACACGCCAGAGCGACAAAGGGGACAAAGAGGGACAATGTCAAAAACGACAAGCAGCATTGTTAGAAATGTTGGTTTTTTATTGTCCTCTTCAAAATTCATATTTCAATTGTTTGTATTAAGCGACTTGCTTTGCAGCAGCAGTCGGGACGCATCATGCACACACACACACACATTCACATAGGCACCAAGCGAAGGCCATGCAGACTTAATTCCTGACGTGAGTACTAAGCGGATTAAACCGGACACGAGAGATATGGATTTAGTGAGGTTAAAGTTCCACACCGATGAGAACGGGCCCAGCTCTATTAACTCTTTCGACCCCAAAGTTGCCTGAGAGCAACTTCATCTATTTGTCATCTTATAACAAAAGCTACGATTGATTTATGGGTTTAATTTAAGTAGGTACTAACAAATTAATATGTTAAGAAGTGAATTCAAAGCAAATTACAAACATTTTAATGTTATCCCCAAAATAATTTCCAATAATTTGCAATAATTTGTGATATTCAAGGAAAGTTTGTGTTCTAATTGAAGTCTACGAATTGGGTGCGTTTGATCAAAACCCTGTTTTTTTTATAATGGTAAAATAAAATCAAAATGTGATAATTTTGTATTGTTCCATAAATATTAAATATTTTTTCTGTAATTAAAAATAATATCTCCCCAGCGATATTCAGAGAAAGTTTGTGTTCTAATTGAATTCTACGAATTGGGCGCGTTTGATCAAAACCCTGTTTCTTTAATAATGGTTAAATAAAATCAAAATGTGATAATTTTGTATTTTTCCATGAAAATTAAATAGTTTTTCCTTTTTCAAAAATATTGATACAGAATTTATTTGACCCGTTTTAAGATAAAATTGTTCAAAAGTAAACTAATTCTAGAGCTTCTTAGGAAGTTTTTCATGATTTAAGTACCAAAAAGTTATATTGAGGCACAGAGTAAAATTCGGAGTCGAAAGGGTAAAGCAAATCAAAGTTAAGTATTACAAAATGCAACTCTGAAAGTAATTTTACGCTTTTTTGTTTGCTGATGAGGCAGTTTATTTATATTTAATACACTGCAGCATACATTTCTGTGTAAGTGGGAAAGTATTAAAATGTTCAACTTAAAGCGCACTCAAGTCCTACTTTAAATTATTGCTACATAATTTGTTGTTCTTTAAAATTGTATTACGAAAATGCATGAAAGACCGTAGTGAAAGAGTGTCAAGTCATTAGCGTGAAAATCCTTTCAGAGTGCAAACAAATGAGTACAAAAGCAGCAACGGCAACGGCAACGGTGACAGCAGCAGCACACAGTTTTATGCTCCCAAGCAGAAAAGCGCTAAAGTTATGTCGACAAGGTGTTGCGCTTCGCACACTCGCACTCACACTCACTCACACACACACACAGCGCTATGGACAGGTGCTGTTCGGAAGCGGCGCTGTCGCTGCTAAGTGCAAAAGAACCTGTGCACCTTTGTGGCACATGTCATCCCACCCAACGTCCGACAGTGAGCTGTTTGTGGCGCCAGACAAAAATTCGCGCATTTGATGGCTTTTCATGGCATTTCATGGCATGCAGCATTTTGCTGCAACAGTTGCTGCTCAACATGTGCGCATTACACGGACGCGTGCGCGTGTTGTGTGTGTGTTAGTGTGTGTCCTGCAGCAGTCAGTCGCATCAAGTGTCTGACACAATTCGGCGCACATTCTGCACGCTATGTTGCTTTTGTATTGACGTTTTATTTTCTGCTTTCACTGGCTGCAGCGCTTCCGGGCAGCGTGTGCGACTTATGGACAATAAGTCAGCGGTAAAAATGTGGGAAAAGCACATCAAAGGATTTGCGCATTTGGCTCGTTAGCGTTGCTTGTCAAACGACGACACAACGCCGGCGAGTTGCATACAAAGTTTGCGTTTAACTGCAGAGTTTGTGTGCCGCTTGCACTGGCTGCGAAAAATCCGTGTCGATGTGTGTGGAACTGTGTGGAAGTTCCAAAAGAATTAGTTTAGTTTTGACAAGTTTTGCTAGAATAAAAATAGCAACATTTGTAACGCGACAAATAAGTTAACAGCAGAAATAGTTGAAATTGCAGGTGTTGGCCCGTAAATATTTGAGCATTTGGGAAATATGAAAGCAGAAATTGAAAAATCAGTTTGCGACGACTTCTAAAAGAAGGATTCAGAGGATCTTGAGGCAGATATATTATATGTTATTTAGTGAATGATTTTGAAAAACAGTTAATTTTTATGATTTCCGTGGAATGTGTGTAAGAAAACTAGGAAAGTTTGGTTGGTGGAAGTTTTCTGAGTGTGTATTAGACATGATTTGGTGCACGATTTTTCGATTTTGATGATAAAAAACCTATAATTTTATGTTGTTTTAACATGAGCCAACAAATCGTGGTGACAAAGTGGGGTTAAATAGCGTCGTATAGAGGTCAAAGTCTACACAAATGTGGGGAAATTGGACAAATTGCTCCACAGCTGCTTAGAAGTTAAAATATATGACTGGGCCCCCACTAGTTTTTCTTACTGAACATTTCTTTCAAACATATTTATCCCCTATCTCCAACCCTTAATGGGTCTCCCATACAAAATGATTGTTTTTATAAAATACGCTCCAACTGCTTCCAGGTTGAGTCCAGATGTGTCAAATGTATGACCGACACCCATTTATTTTCCCTTCCAAAGGTTTCTTCCAAACATACCCGTTATCTCCAAGTCTTAGGGGGCTGCCATGCAAAACTGACCATTTTCTATGGAATTGGCTGTCCACTTAAGTAAACGAAAAAAACATCTTATCTTGAAAACTACTCAATCGATTTGAATGATTTATTCAGCGATCGTCAACATTCTTCAGTACAAAAAATACAAAATTAATTAAGGTTTAGAAATTTACCACCAGAGGGCGTCTGCCATACAAAACTGACCATTTTCTATGAAATTCGCTGCCCACTTAAGTAAACAAAAAAGCATGGTATCTTGGAAACTGCTTATTTGATTTGAGTGATTTTTCAGCGATAATCAGCATTCATCAACACAAAAAATACAAAATTACTTTAGGTTCAGAAATTCAACAGAAAAAGGCGTCTGCCATAGAAATATGACCATTTTCTATGGAATTGGCTGCTCACTTGTAAATGTAGTAAGCGAGGAAACATCGTATCTCGAAAACTACTCAATCGATTTGAATGATTAATTCAAAGATCGCCAAAATTCTTGAGTACAAAAAATACAAAATTAATTTTGATTCAGAAATTCAACACCAGAGGGCGTCTCCCATACGATCGGATTTGTGACATTGTCAACTTTTGGGTTTCTACGAAGCAAAAATGAAAATGTTTTTTCAAAATCCCATTAATTTGCACATTTCGAATAAAATTTCAATTGTGTTAGTTGAGAGTTAAGAAGAAATTATTTGATTTTTGTGAGAAGAAGTGAATTTTTCATTCAGCGTTATGACAGATACTCCAGCAAAAGTTGTTTTCTATGTCACAAGACGTCGTTATAGAATTTGATGACTTTCACGCTCCTTCCGACAGCGTCGTTGGCCACAAGAAATTGCGAAAAACATTTACTAAATGTTTCAAAATCCCGAGAATAGCGTTGCTTTGTAAAATTCACGAAATTATTAAGTAAGAAACTAAAAGGAATGATGTGAATGCAAAAGGACACAATTTCTTGTACTTTTCATCAATAAAATTTCAACAATGTTGAAGTAGTTTGGTGATGCTTTTGATGTGCAAATTGTTTTGAACATTTTGTGAAGTAAATAAATGTATTTGATATAACGACGGTAATTTGAACTCAACCAATAATAGAAAATAAAACAGTTAGTACGTCAGCTTCGAAGGAGGTCAACTCAATTTAATTTCAATTCAGGTCAATAGTTTTGGTCCAATTGTTCAACAAAAAACACACACACACACATACATTTATTCAAGCCAATACAAACATACATATGTGTGTATGTTTAGGTGTCAGCAGTTGACAACGCCACCCAAACTCACACTCATACACACACATATTCGCCATACAAACCACAAACCACCACGCTTATGAAATTCCTCGCTGCATGCACATGCGGTGGCCTTAAATGGCAACAAAAACAATCACATATATTTTGAAAACAACAACAAAAAATTGCACACAGTTGTACAATGGCAAGTGCTGCACTTTGTTTTGGCCATTGTTAGCATTTCAAGCGCAATGACAACAACTCCTAGAAGCGAACAATGCCGAGCAGTGAGCGCAATGGCATCAATTACACAAATGAGGCACGCAGTGCCGCAATGTAGATTGCAGTGGTGCGGCATGCGGCATGTGGCCTTCAATGCGTTTGAGGGACCGCAGCCGGACAGAGGACGGCAGCAAGTCAATGATTTTGCAATTGATTGCGCACTTTTTACGTCAGCGCAGGCGGACACAATGCAATTTTAATTGCTGCAGCGCAAAGTGAACAGCGAAGGGGGTGACGTGAAGCACGGAAGCGAGCATAAAAATCGCATTTAAATTGCTAGCAATTTATGGCAATTGACAGCAGCCAAAAAGGGGGCACATTTTGTTGTCGATGTGTTAGTTGTGATCGTTTCGTTCGTTCGTCAATTCGTTCGTGTCCAGCGTTGCCGAATACGAACGCAGGCGAACTGGACAAAGCCAACCGAATGCCGTTTCAATGCAACACAGCAGCTCCCATAAAAAGGCGACGGCAACAGGAACAGCAACATTCAAATTATTATCGACAGGGGAAATCAGAAGTGGCAGCAAAGAAAAAACCAACAAATAGAAATAGACAAGAAAAATGGACAGTAGTGCTGACAGCAACAAAAACAACAATGTACACCAAACGACCAACGCTGCAATGACCATAAAAATAGCTTCAACATACAACACACACAAAGCCAGAGAAAGGCACACACGTGTGCACATATTCAGAAAAGCAAACACAACAACAAAACACTGCCAACATCAGCATAAACACATACACAAACAAACCGCAAGCAAATCTTTGCATTGACACATACACAAACACATACATACGAACAAAAACATCACCAATGCGACAACACGGAAGAGGAGGAAGTGCAGCCATTGCATTGCGATTCGTTTGCCCTTATTGCTGTTGTTGTTGTTGGTGTTGTTACCAAAACGTACAGTGTTGTTTTTGTTGTTGTGGCTGTTATCGCAATGGTCGCATTGAAGGCCATCCGTTTAGTTGAGTTGGCAGCGCGTAGCGCAACCAGCCGAACTTTGAGGTTAACTGCTGACTTCCGTTGTAATTTGGTGCCAGTGGCAGAAGAAAGCAAAGCAACAACCACAAGAATGGCAGCGACAATGGCAAAGTGCAGCAGCAGTAAAAAACAAAAATGGAAAGTAACCAAAAACGAGCGAAGGCGGTGCAGAATTGAAATTGATTGCTTGAGAAATGGTCATTATGTCATTGTCAAGAGCGAAAGTGATGGACACGCAGTCAGTCAGCGATATAGTTAGTCGAAATGCTGGCTGCATACTGAGCGCTGTTTGAGGAGGAGAAGAGGTGAGCGCGGGGCTGAAATTGGGCTAAAATGAATGAAGTAGCAGCTGCAACAATTGCTGCAACATTGAAAGACCACAATTGCGGCTTATTGCAAATTGATGCAGTTTTCGGATAGAAGTGAAGCTTGCTGTTGTTGTTGTTGCGAAACTGGTGAGTAGAAAAAGTCCCAGTGCGTGCCTTTGAATTTTGAAGTTGTGAGCAAGATTTGTTGAAAAATGTTAGATGGTATGAAAAATTGAGAATAGTTCAAATTGTGTATTGTTAATTGTTATGATTGACTTCTTATCGAGTTTTTAGTTGAGAAGGAATGCTTTGTTATAAGCAGTGTTGCCAGATCAGGAGATTTCCTCCTGGATTTAGGAGATTCTTGGCCTTTTAGGAGAATTTTAAAGAGGAAGAATTGTTAAGGAGAAAGTTTAGGAGATTTATATTTTATGTTAGAGCTAAGGATCCGATCCTTAGTGAATTTTTGGGAGATTTTTGGATAACGAAGTATGACATATTGCGAGCACTGGCAATAAAATATATTTTGGCAACTTTTTTAATAGTCAAAGCACCCTATTGTGTTGAAAATTTGTAAGATTACAAAATGCAAGCTCGTTCTATCTCGTTTTCACTTATTGCTGTCACAATTAAATGCCGCCAAAAATTGCACTTTTTGTTTAATTCATTTGTTAAAGGTTTTGTTTTGTTAAGTTTTTGTTGTTAAGCTGAATCACGCAAATTATAAAAAATGTTAAGGAGATTTTTTTTAACTTTTGGGAAAAAACTTTAGTATATTTTTAAGATTTAGGAAAAAGTAATTTCATTACTAAATTACTTCATTTTACTTCATTTTATTTTATTTAATTTAATTTAATTTAATTTTATTTTATTTTATTTTATTTTATTTTATTTTATTTTATTTTATTTTATTTTATTTATTTTATTTACTTTATTTTATTGCCCGCAAAACTTTTATTTTTGATTTTATTTTATTTTAGTTTATTTTATTTTATTTTATTTTATTTTATTTTATTTTATTTTATTTTATATTATTTTATTTATTTTATTTATTTTATTTATTTTATTTATTTTATTTACTTTATTTTATTGCCCGCAAAACTTTTATTTTTGATTTTATTTTATTTTATTTTATTTTATTTTATTTTATTTTATTTTATTTTATTTTTTTTTATTTAATAAATTTTATTTTAATTTATTCAACTTTATTTTATTTATTTGTTATATTGGCCGTGGCGAATAGGCCGATTGATTCCTTATCACTTTTTAAATTTTTATGATATCTATTTTCCAACTAGTAGATTCTTATTTGCTTGGCACTGTTTTCCTAAAAACATTTCTCTTTCAGTCTTCTTCATCCCCTTCCTTTAGTGTTAATTGTAACTCATATTCAAACCCACGACTCGCCGGCTTGCAGTTCAACGCACTAACCATCCAGCAAGGGCGGTCGAGTGCAGCTCTTTCGATTAAATTTAATCAGTGTCTGACGGCGAGTAAATACCGTCTTTCCTCATTTCACAATTTAATATACACTTACGCCTTTGGCTTCAGTTGCACACCACAGGCAAAGCCAACCGCAAACATATTTCTCACATAGCAGTTATGTGCGGTTGTGGCCAACACGGCCGCTTGGGGGCGTCGTTGCAATTGCAATTAAATAAGCACAACAACAAAGAGACTGCAGCAAAAAAAAAAACAACTTGACGTGGTGCGCTTAATTTAATTGCAATATTTTAATAACTTAAGTAATACTCTTCGAGAATAAACGTCAGCCAGCACGCGATCAGCTTACACACACACACACACACACAAACAGAAATAAGCGAGCAAATATGGTTGCAAATGGATGGCAAACGCTTAAAGCGCCTGAAAATGCCCGCAAAACTTTTACGTCGCCAGCATCAGAAGTTGACGACAACGGCCACGAGAACAACAACTACAATGCTTCAGCTACTGACAACGGCAACTTTGTGCTCTGCATGCTGCATGCGGGATGTTGCCCGCTGTTGACGCTGATGACAGGAGAAGTCGTTGACGTCGCCAACATTGCTGCGTTATAAATAAAACTCGAATGGCTCGTGGCCGCTGCGGCTATCTTTGGCGAACACGCGCTGTCGTTGCTGATGTCGTCGACGACGTGCTGCTGGTTGTCAGCAAGTTTTTCGGCGTTCAAAGTCAATGAAATGCGGCTGATGTGCTGCGGCGTGTAACATGTAGCAGCTCCAATGTGGTTTACCGCTTCGGCTATAAGCGTTGTGCGGCGTGCTTTAAAAAATTTCGCCGTACTAGCCACTTCACTGACAGCTTAGGCGCGCTTTACTGTTGACTGCTTTTATTGCCAAATAGCCGCATACAAGAAAACAACAGCACGTACTGCTGCGTTTAGAAAAGATGTGCGTCCAGTATGTCACATATGTGTGAGTGTGAGTGCGCGCGTGTGTGTGTGAGTATGCGCCATTGCGTCAGGAATTTTGATGGCATTGGCCATTTGCCGACACCACGCAACTTGATCCAAACCATTTGGCTCAATTTTATAGCCAGGGTTCAGGAATTTTATGATTTTTTGGAAACATTTTTCAATTTAAAAACATAAAAAAATGATATGTAAAATTATAAAAATAGAATGTGTTGAATTTATGAGCACTGAAATATTGCTGGTCCGAATGCCAAAAATGTTTTGCACCACTGATCACTGACCAGCGCACACACGAATGCCACACACACACATTCATGGACACCGTTGTCTCCTTGTTCAGTTAAATTACTGAAAATAAGCTTAAAGTTTGTGTGTGGTTCTGCACTGGGCCCGCATCCTTTCCATGTGGAAAGTTATTAAAAGTTGGCTAATTAATTTCATTTAAAAACTGCACGTGTCCGTCACACACGCAACACGCCCGAAGCGGTCGACGGAGTGACCGAAAAGCCACCAAGACCAGCAGAAATTTTCAGCACAATTGCATTTGGCTCGCTACAGCGTCAGCGCCAACAGCAACAAGAACACCAACATGAATACGAGTAAAGTGTAAAGCGGAAGCTAAGCGAGTGCGCTGCCGAGCAGTGACACTTCCGCAAGACTGAGGCAAAAACTTCAAGTGTCCAATTGGCAAGTGGACATAGTTGATGAGCCAAATGGGCGGCGGCCAAGTGGACACTGCTTCGCATGGTGAGAAATAAAGGCCACAACATTGTGAGCTCAAATTAAATTTGTCAACACACATAAATTCGAATGGACGACAAGGACGAGGGGAATGCAGAGTAGAGACAGTTTTACGCCCTTTAGGCAAACAGGAAATGCACGAATGCATATAAATGTGTTAAAATGAGAATGTGTGTGTGTGTGTGTGTAAAGTGTTGAGGGCTCCAAGGGCAGCTTGACTTATGTGGCGAAAACTTGGAATTACTTAAATAGTGTAAAACTTAAGCACACTAAACGATATGACTAGAAATATTTTTTGTTCACATTGTCAGCTGGCTGAAAGTTTCAAAAGTATGCAAACATAACGAAAACAAGCGGCAAGTTGGCGGTTTCAAGAAAAACATTGCCAAGAAACGATGAGGGGGAAAGGCTATAGCGTTGACAAGAAGTGTGTATGCACACATAATGTACATATATGTGTTTGTATAAATATGCGACCCTTCTAATTAAGTTAAAATCTTTAAGTGAAAACATGGACCACTTTTAGGCGCATTGGCTGCCTTTAACAAGTCGAGCAAAAGTTGATAGTTTCCATGTAAAATAGTTTCAGAAAACAAGCAACAATAATTTTTAATATATGCAAAATGTAACTTTCAGCACATTGCAATGCGGGGGTAAAGTTGATGGCGTTCAGAATAGAAAAGATTGGGGGAGAACAAACAGTGCAAAGAAGGGACAGAAGGGTATACTGCGTATACTGCGAAGCGGAAAAGCGGAAAACGTAAGAAAGCATGCAAATGAGCGTGCAATGTTGTTTACTTTTACGCAATAATATACAGGGTGTTCAGAACAAATCAAAGTCGATAATTTAAGGGGGAAAACAGAAAGAAGAATGAAATAAGAAGAAAGAGATGAGTCATGCTACAAAATTTTTACTGTGATATGAGAACCAATTTTCAATGGCAAAACACTTTCAAAGGCATTAAGAGTTCGAAGGAATCGAGTCTCGAATCCCTAATTAATTGGAATTAGGGAGGTTAATGGGGTTTCGACAGTACATTTTGATTTTTGCTCTGTAGAAACCCAAAAGTTGACAACGTCGCAAATCCGATCGTATGGGAGACACCCTCTGGTGGTGAATTTCTGAACGTTAATTAATTTCGTATTTTTTGTACTCACGAATGTTGGCGATTGCTGAACAAATCTTTCAAATCGGTTCAATATTTTCCGAGATACGATGTTTTCTCGTTTACTTAACTACTACATTCAAATTGGGCAGTCAATTGCATAGAAAATAGTCAGTTTTGTATGGCAGCCCCCTTAAGACTTGGAGTTAGAGGGTAGGTATGTTTGAAAGAAACATTCGGAAGAGAAAATAAATGGGTGTCGGTCATACATTTGATACATCTCGAGGCAACCTGGCAGCAATGGGAGCCCATTTTATAAAAACGACCATTTTGTATGGGAGCCTCATTAAGGGTTGGAGATAGGGGGTAAGTATGCTTGAAAAAAATGTTTAGTAAGGAAAACTAGAAGGGACGGTCATCGATTTTAACCCTATAAGAGCAACTTCTGACCAGCTGTGGAGCAATTTGTAGATATGCCCAGATTTTTTGTGAACTTTGACCTCTATGCGACGCCATTTAGTCCCACCCTAGCCCAAATATTTATTGGCTCACGAACTTTTTTACCCAACCGCACAAAACCGTTGCTTCTTTTTAAAACAACTATTGGAAAATTCCAAGGATATTCAAGGATAAAGTTTTAAAAGGGCATTATCAACACCTCTTCGTCCTTTTGCACCAAAACATTAAATTGTCTAAGATTCTAAGGATTTTTCTTTTTCATTTGATATCAATACTGTTATTCCACAATGAGCTAAATTTTTACAATAATTTTTTGAAATAAACATGTCCTTGAAATTTCAAAGTTGTTTAAAAAAAAAATCCTGACATCAGAGAGAAAAACTAAAAACGCTGTTTTACTACATTTGGATCCTAGTTTTGCGAGTATATAAATTTATTTGTGTGTAAAAACTGTTGTCGCAACGTGTAATATATGGTGACAAATTTTATATATTTTTTTTAATTTATTATGTGAAAAATAAGCCAAATCCGATGTGAACTTTTCAATATATCATATATGATATGTGTGTTTTTTAGGTATGGAAAACTTGCGGTCTTTCTAGTGTTAAAAAGACTGTGAGCCCAGCTAAACGTCTCCTCGAACTGCACTGAAGCTGCCTGACTACTCTGAACACAATGTGAAGCCAACGATTTTCTCTCAAAAACCATAAAAAATATACTTTTCAATAATACAGTTTTTTTAAAGCATTCACTAGCAGCAATAATATTGCATCACTCTGTAACATACTTTAAAAAAAAAACCAACTAAACCTACATAGTTCGCTGCCATGAGGGCGCATAGTTAGAATGAGAATGCAACATGATCCAACAACAAGATTGCACTACATTTAAATTTCGCAACCAAATGCAGGTGACAGTCTGCAAATACGCACACACACGTTCACAACTCTGCATGCAACACTCTATGTGAATATGCACACTCATACATACATAGTTCTATGCGCGTTCGTGTGTGTGTGTGTGTTGTGCCTTTGGGCGAAAAAGAAATTAAATTGAAAGCATAAAAATAATTAGAGCGTAAAAACCAGAGCAACTCGGGCAACGTCAAGCAATGCCATCCCTAGCACTACTCCCTTTTTGTTG
The DNA here is from genome assembly GCA_963971225.1 of Melieria omissa. Taxonomy (NCBI): domain Eukaryota; kingdom Metazoa; phylum Arthropoda; class Insecta; order Diptera; family Ulidiidae; genus Melieria; species Melieria omissa. Next base: position 121,670,962 of record OZ020268.1, on the reverse strand, counting down.
TTGTTATTGTTTTTGTTTTAATTGTATATTTTTATGAAAATAAATATGCACACATGCGCACGTATGCGGATTATGGAATTGAAATGGTGAAAAAAAAACAAATCAAAAAAACAAATGCGGCAACACAAGCAGCTCAAGTCTAAGAAATTACACTAACACACATTCAGCGGCGAGCGAGTGAGGCGTTGCCACTTTGGTTTATTGTCGCCGTCACGAGCTGGTGACCGAAAATTGTCAGCAAATGCATAATGCTTCCGTACGTGTGACTGCTTTCTGTGACAGACGAGTTGCAAGTGCACACAAAAACAGTGCGAGAGGCGCCAAGTTGACACAAACTCACTGGCCGCTCGAGTGACTTGGCGCGAGTATGTGAATTATGACTGACAGCGAGCAACTATTTAAATGTCACAATGGAAAGCGTTTAATTATTTGTCTTAATGTGATGGTCACAATGCTTTGAAATGCACACTTTTTGTTGTGTAATATGCAAGAAAGTAAGTGAGCGAGATTGAAAGCGTGCAACTGCTTCCGCTTTTGGGTCAAAGAGTTGAGCTGAGAACTGTTGTCATTGTGATTTATGCGTTTCTGCTGGGCTTTAAAGTTGTACACAACTAAGAAGAGAAACATAATGAAAGTCGTCCATATTTCTTCACACAAGAACATTACACACTACAGCCGGTTTGGCGTGCTTTAATTTATTATTTATTTTCATTATTATTAATAAATACATTAATAACACAGAGCAACAAAATCGACATTATTTTTTTTTTCTGAAATCAAACCATACTTTTCTAAAGGATTTTTGGACGTTGATCACAACTGCGTACTTAGTTTTTTCGTCCAAAAATCCTTTACAAAAGGTTTACTAGAACTCGGAAAAATTTTGACTGTTGCTCAGTGTAATTTATTAATTTAAGCTTCATACGTCTTTAATTTAAAACATTTTTGGATTTGAAATGAGTTCAGTACTTTAGTTTAAGTCTTTAAGCCATTATTGTTCATATAACCTTTTTGCTATTTTGTTGCCGTACGACAAAATGCTACTTTGTGGACGACTGAATCTTTTATAGTGTTAAGAATAATTTTATTTGTTGGTCCATAGAATAGTTTGAAGTTTTAGGAATAATACGAAATTAAAAAAACTGAAAGTTAAAGTTTAAAGAAGAGAAGTATGCAAGTTTTTTTTTTAATAATCTTTAACAAAGTAAAGAAGTAAGAATACTTTTCTTTGCTGGTTCTTAGAAAAGGTTGAAGAAGAAATAAGTAGGTATTAAAGGTTGTAGTGGCTGCCTCTGTATGAGACTACTTAGGACTATATGTGGCTCCATTGTGATACCGGTTTTGGTAATTTTTCTTTCACACTTAGAGTGTTTTTTAACCCTAATTCCCAGAAGTGAGCCTCACAGTCTCACTAAAGATTTCAAATGGTGATGAATCCAAAAGATTTTTCATGCCATTATTTTATTATTTTTCCACTAATGGAATTTTTGAATTGTAATGCATTCATAAAATTAACATTTTAGAGAGTTTTTGTACTTTTTAAACAAATGTTTTCAGTAATTTAGCTCATATAAGCCTGACAGTCTCACTTCTGGGTTTACGTTAATTTAAAATTCTGGCAATTAGGGTTAAATTGTCTGCCAAGAGCGCACTTGTGCCATTTTTGTAAATGTCATCTTCTTCATGTGAATATCGGTAGAAGTAGACGAGTGTCTCACCAGCTTAAGCTAGGACTCGAACCTAGGATCTCTGGTGTAAGAAGCCAGCGCGCTACCCGCTGAACTATCGAGGTCGGCAGGAAGAAAAAGCGGAACAATTCAATTAAATTCATAAATAAATAAATATTTTCAATTGAAATAAATAAGTGTTTTCAATAACTGCAGCTAAAGTAAATGAAGAAATATTTAATTTTTAATTATGCATAGGTTTAGTAACTATTACAGTCACAACGATATGGTGGCTGTCATACGGTAACACTTGAAAAAACAGGGTTTGGTTACGAAAATAAAAACAATTATTATGGGTTATTGTAGATAGAAGAAGAAGATAGAACTACACAGACAACTAAATACATAAATTGAGAAGTTTTTACTTTCCCCAGTAAAAACCTGTGTGAAAGATATAAATACATTATGTTTCTCTTTAATTTTTCAAGGTTTTCGGTTTCAGTTTTTTCATGTATTTAATCTAAAATCGGTTAAGTCCAACTCCTGAGGCAATTGTGAATCATTATTGATCAGAAAAGACTACTTCACCTTACTATCTTCACCGAAAATAGTAATTTTTCTATAAGTTTTTCAATTCAATGTCAGTAAACTAAGCGATGCTGATTGGGAACATTAAAACTAGTCATAACATGCCTACATATATAAATTCTGGTTTTGAATGTGAATGTATCATAAGTTCTTGAAATTAATCTGAACGTTCAAGGAAGAAAATCTCCTGGAACTATACTTCGTTTACTATAGTCTCATACAGAGGCAGCCACTTAACCCACCCACCCACCCACTATAGTCTATATACTATAGTATATACTTCTATACTATAGTTTTTTCGGTTCGAAAGGGTTAATTTGAAATAGTAAAATTTTAGTATTAAATTAGAAACTAACATTTGGAATGGTTCAGTTTGAACTTAATTTTTTCAACGAAAATTTCATTTCATTCATTGAAATTACAATTCGCTCATCAAAGAAATAAATGTAATAAAATTTGCCAATGCAGACCTTTTTGTAATTAATTTTTTTTATAATTTACTTTTAATATGAAAATCGCCTCATATGCAATTTGCTTATCAGCAATTTTCGTTTTCAGTCAGCAACATTTCCCACAAAGCAAACCAGCAGATTTCTTGCTTCCCTGGTGATCAACGTCAGCGTTATGATTGTTCACTGCTGATTTTATGTTCAAGTTGAAAGTTTTTTATTGTATGTTTTTAGTTGTGAAATGTAACTTTTATAAAAGTTTCATTTGTTTTTGATTATATTTCATTGCGGTTGCGCTTTTCTAGGGGAGCGCACACAGTTGCGTGCATTTTTATCGCATGAGCCATTCCAGCCGTCATTCTGACTGTTGCACAGAACCAAACATACTCCTACAGATAGACGTAAGTATATATATTAGTTACAGTGGTGCATAGAGGATTTTTTTGGAGGGATTTCGTAGGCAACTGTTGAGACAAATACCATTTTTGTTACAAACAAAAACATTTCGAAAGGGGTTTCAACACCCAAAATTCCCCTCTTGCATGCGCCACTGCTCTGTTATCTACGAGTATTTTTACTAGTTGCTCGCGCATAAAGCAGTTTCAGTTTGTTGCAATTGTTGTTGTTGTAGAATTGTGTTTTTGCTGCTGACAACTAACCGCCGCAAACAAAAATTGGCTTCCTTCGGCGCAGTTTTTCTCTGGTTTGATATGTGTGCGTGTCTATGTGTTGGTGTTTGGTGTCAGTGTGATTGTGATTTTTTGCCTTTTTGTCTGTTTCTCAGTTTGTCTGTCTGTTCGTATGCTGGTGGCACTGTCTGTCTGTGTTGCTTAAGCTCGTTTGGCTGTTATGAGTTGGTTGCTGTTTTCTTGCGTTCGTTTTTGTGTCTGTTTTGCGCACTTTTCGTTGGCAACTTTTTTTTTGCTGGTGCGCACAGTTGTTGGCTCTAACTAACTGCCGGCACACGGCGATGCCAAGTTGCGGCTCATCGCTCATTCGACGCCCGCAACTATTCACATTCCTTGCCGGGGTTTTAATTTAGTTTTACTCATTTGTTGCCTGTTGATGTTTGAAATTATGACTTTTTTTGTGTCTCAGTTCCCATGGGAAAATCCTTAATTACTTCCTTGGATTGTATGCTGCGTTTTGCGTTGTTTGCTATATACAATATATAGTATATTTTTGTTATTGTTGTTGTTGCTTATTTTCTTGTAGCTGTCTTTTTTCAACAGAAAACAATTTTCGTTTGCTTAAGTAGTATTTTTGTTTTTTTTTTTGGGGGGATAGCTTGGGCGTTTAGTGAAGTGAGCGGCGGAAGCGGTGCTGGAATGTGTTGGCCGGAAAATCTATTGTGCGCGTAAATTGGAGTGGCAGCAGCAGCAACAATTCAGCGTCGTAATGTTGACGTTTTTCGTGGCCGCGGCCTGTTGGTGAGTATCGCCAGTGTCTCGACAGCTGCGAAATTGGCAGCGACAGCCAACCATTGGCTGCTATGGGAAAGTTAATGAAAATATTAAGCGTGAAAAGTACGTTTTCAACGCGGCATTTTAATGCAGCTGACAGCTGCTGCATGTTGTTGTTGTTTGAGGATTTTTTACTTTGCTTTGCCGAAATTGTAAAAACACAAAAGCGCAGCAATGTCAGCTTTACTCGTTTGCTGCATTTTTCAAATAAGTTGTTGTTGTTGTTTTTCGGTTCGGTGGAGCTTTCTAACCATTTTACTTTTAAACCGCTGCATAGCATTTGCCATTATTGCTACATACACACACTCACACACATATTCATACAAAAAGTCTGCTTAGCTGCGGTCGTTTTCATGTTACGCTCCTGCGATTCCGATTCGGCCACGAAAATTTTTCTTATACTTCTACTTCAGTTTGGCAGAAAATTTTACGCGCGCTTAAATTTTGCACAAATGTTCATGTTTAACGGTCGATGACGTTCGCATAGCGAAATTCGAACATTTCCCAACGACATACAATTTGCATGGCACATTTTTCAAACTTGAATACATTTTCGTGCATACAATGTCAATGCGCCGCAATTGAAGTGGAAACTACTTGCGAGCGCCATGTTGCATGAACACACAGCACTCCTTTCTCCACTGCTTTCTCTACTTCCCTACTGTACAAAATTTATGTGGTTGTTGTAATACTTTAGCAAGCGTTGAAATGTTTGGAGGGACCTGCTATGTGTGTGTGTGTGTTCGTTTTGCCATTTCCAAGTGCAGCAATGGCAAATTGCCGTTTGCAGTTTTTTTGTTACCATTTGGCGCGAACGAGCGCCACAACCAACGTTGTCGACGCGGAAAAGTGTATCTGCTGCTCCATGCATTCGTGTATGCGCGTGTGTGTGTGTGTGTGACTTTAATGCAGCATGTCAATGCATGAATGATGCATGTTAACTCTTTCTTTCATTCATTTGCTTTTAGTATCTATAAAGTTACGTTTTACGGATGCGATTTTTATGGAGTTATTTATTTTGAATATATCACAAATTTCACATATGTTTACACAACGTAAATCTGTCTATGGCTGAAGGCATTTGATCACTTTAAATTATACGACAACCTACTTGTCGACCGTAGCGCAATTTTATGCCACTCGAATTTAGTATGCGGGAGAATGGAATAGTTTATGATATGTGAACAATTTTCTACCGGAGATGTGCACTTTACCAAGAGTTGCGTGAGGTAAAAAGAGAATGAAGGAGAATTATAAAAAAACGCTTTGTCCATATGGAACAGTGAAAGGGTGATTACGATAACTAGGAGAATCCATTGAATATGTTTATCTGCTTATTTGTTAGATAGAATAATTGGACAGTGTATATATTGTTACGAAAATGAGTTCTCTAAGTTTGTGTTGGATTGTGCTTGAAAATAAAACTACTTCAGTTACTCAGCGCAAACGCAGTCAAAAACCTGCAATCGCTTTATTTACAAATTAACACTTGTTACTACTTTACACTACTACTATTGCATGTTTCCCCTTTGCTAGCTCAACACAGACTTGACCTCTGCGCTGCACACTGCTGCCTTTTATACCTGTCTGTACCATTTGGACTTTCTATCTCGATTGTTCTAGCACAGCCTATCACCTTCGAGAACCATCCTTGCCATATCGGAATTATAGCCAACTGGCCGTACTCCAAAGTGCATGCCTAAAAGTATGCTTGGAAAAGCATTCATGCGCAGCACAGCAACAGAGTGCCTCATCGTTACAGTATGTTCCCGTCTCTTTACCTATTTGTTTCTCTATCTTCTCTTGTCTTTGTCTTTATGCCACTTTATCAATGTGTCATTTCATGTGTTACTTTCTTCATCTGTTGAAGTATTTGTTTCTCAGCCCATTTGTCTGTACATTCCCTTCTGCATGTCTTCATGCCTGTCAATTGATGGCCCATAAATGCATCTGTTCGCATGTCCATTGGTGCTTTCATTTATTTAATATTAGTTACCTTTCTGTCCATTCATTCGCCTGTCTATTAGACAAGATTAGGGCTAACCAGTGTTTCAATTATTCTAAAAATAATTCTTCATGTAGACATTTATTCTAAAAATCAATTTGGTCGGATTAGTTAAAGATAGATTTGGAAACGAAGCCAGAAATACGCTTTGATGAGGCGGTTCCACAAGCACAAAGGCTGAGAAAACAAGTATTGTGAATTAAATTATAATAGAACAACCCTTTTTTTCCTAAACGCAACACTGTATGTGAGCATCAATTCAAACAATAAAATATGCAGGGATGTGCTACAAATCGTTTTCGTTTAAAATTCGGAGCGAAAACGTGATGATATGTGCCAGAAAACCGAAATTCCGTTTTCGTTGCGATTAGAAAACGGCTGGATTTCTTTCTGCGTTTTTACTTGTAGAGAAATTTTGAACGTAAGGGAGCTTTCTGTTCAATGAAGCAGTAGTATGATGGACTGCCCTGGATATAGGGGTTAACCAGAATCTTCTGGACTCCGTGCAAAGATCGGCCGCGCTCATAATATTTGGAGCATTCGATCGACACCGTCCAGATGGCTCTACGCCCTGCTCCATTTTCTCCCTGTTGACCTTTTCGGTAAACAAGCTGAAACTCTCTCTGCAGTGAGACTAAATACCATCAAAAGATGGACACGTACTGATTTCGGTTACTGTCGGATTTTCGGCTGTTCACCTGACTTACCTGGCAACATAGACTACTCGCTACCATCATATCTATTCGACTCTAAATTCTCAACCCTCATACCTCATAGACAGAAGTGGGAACAAGACACGGTTTCGAAAACTGGATTATGATTCTATGCAGACAGCTCCAAGCTAGATGGCAGAATAGGTAGGGGATATGGTTCGCATTTTCACTGAAAGCCAGGCAGCACTTAAAGCCTTCAAGAAGGTTCCAACAACATCGATAGTGGTTGCTCTTTGCCGCACCCTACTAAATGAGTTAGGTCCTGTATACAACATTATCCTTATCTGGGTACCGGGCCACAAAGAGATCAGTGGTATCTGCGCAACAGGCGATGGCAAGAAGAAACCACTTGTATCATAACCAAGACGAGGCAGCCACCTTAACCTTACTTAACAAAACCTGCAAAAATACCAATTTACATTGATGAGATTCCGTCATGTCCAGCGGGTTGGAATGGTCTCTGGGAATGCGGCGTTTTACTGTTTCAACTTTTCTTCTTTCTTTTTCTTCTGAATACACCAAAGAAAATGCTCTTCATGCAAGATATTTAATTTTTTTAACGTTTCGAAAAAAATGCATAGAATTAAAGTCAAATCGTCCGTTTTGTAGCACTACCCTCAAAAATTCGTACGATTTAAAATTCCGATTTCGGGAACATGCCTGATGAATTCACATCCGTTTTGCCATTTCGGAAAGCAATCACGTTTGTGTTAATTTTTCCTTTACTACGCGTATCATTTTTTAGATCCACAATCAACAAGAATTTTGCATCGTTGTTGCAAACATTTTTGTTTAAAGTTTAGATAAATAAAATTTAATTAATAAACTAAATAAAAGTAAAAAGATTCAATTCAATTTGATTTCAACTATTAAAAATATTTGGTTCAAAGATGAGAAAACTTCAAAAAAAACTGAATTAAATAAATTTTATAAATTTAATAAAAAAAAATTAATTATAAAAAAAGTTAAAGTTGAAAGAAAGTTCAATTCAACTCAATTCAATTCGATTCAAAATTCAATCAAAAAATTAAATAAATTTAATAAAAAAATAAGATAGAATGAAATTGACAGATTCAACTAATAGAAATATTTGATTCACAGGCGAAATAAATTCAATAAACAAATAACTAAATTAAATAAATTGTATAAATTCAAAAAATATACAATTTAAATCGAAATACATAAATCAATTATTTGAAATAATAAAATTTAAACAAATCCAAAAAATCAAATGAATAAATATAGCAATCAACAAGTGAAAAGTTGCATCGGGTTTTGTGTTGGTGCAATGCTGCCTCGCGTCATTCAAGTTGTGCCCAATAATTAAAATGAAATTAAAATGAAAACAAAACAATTCAACACAAAATTGTTTGGCCAACTTCAGGGTGGCAACGCAATTTCATGATGGCAAAAGAACGATAACATAAACAGCAACAACAACAACCAAATTTTATACAAAAGTCAACAAACTACAAATTGCATGCAAATTTTTAATTTAAAAATGCGCAGCTGTGATTACGATGACGTCGACAGCGGCTGCAGTGTTGTTGCATTGGGAAGAGGGGAGGCGAAGGCTTTTCGCTGTTCCGGGCGCTTGTTAAATTTGTTAAATGTGGACATCGAAATGGCGCAGGCATGAAAAGTTGCAAACATCATCAGAGAGTTTATGGCGGCCGAACTGCGACGCCGATTCCAGCAATTGCTATCGCGTTGTTGCAGGCAACGCGCAACTGTAACGGCAAACGCGCTGACGTGTTGCGCTGACAAGTTGCTGCAATTTATGACACAGTCAACAGCACATAAAAGCGACAAAATGTTGTTTTATGTTTGTGCAGCAACAACAACAGCACCGACCGAGTTGCGGCTTTTTTTATATTTTTTGAATATTTCTCTGTTTTAGTTTTACTCATTTTTTGCATGTTTTTGTTTTACGTTTTTATGAATTGAGCGCGCAATTTTTTCGACACTAAAATTTATGTACTTTTAAATTGTTTGCAATAGTTGGAATGGTGGTGTTGCCGCTAAACTGCGCAGTCGCATTGCGTTCGGCGCATTTTTGGTGCAAATATGAAAATTTATTTGACTTTTGAGTGCTCGGAGCGGAACGTACGTGCTGTGCTGCAGCAAACGGCGCTTTTGGTGGAAAGTTAAATTTGCAGCCAAACGCATTTGCGGCAACGAAAAGCACCGGCGGCCAATGGCAAAGCAACCATGAAATGTGTTAATTAGCTTTTGATTCTTGTGCGCTGCGCAGCCAGGTTTTCTTGCGCGTTTTTTCTTTCACTCTTTGTAGAGAATGTAGATATAGATTTTTTGCTGCTGGTAAAGAGTAGTTTTAATTACAGCTACAAGAAAAATCGAACAAGTTGCGCACATAAAGAGCGCAAAGGATGTGCTGCAAAAACGGTTAATATATTCTGCAAACGGACATTCGTCACTGACTGGCTGGCGATACTGAACTGAAAGTGGTCGAGGCGTGGCGAGAGCAGTTAGAAGGCAAACAAAATTGTTTTGTAGAAAAAATGGTAACCTTGTGTGTGTCAAGTTTAATGCAAAATCTTTGATATATGAAGGCAAAAGTTGCAATTTTGGTGAAGAATTTAATGCTTTGAAGGGTTAAGAGTCTGCGTTTGAAATGGTTTTAACACTAGAAAGACCGGAAGTTTTCCATACCTACAAACACTACATATTATATCCACTGATATCTTGAAACATACACAACGGATTTGGCTGATTTTTTACAAAATAAATTTGAATAAAATAAAATAAAATAAAATAAAATAAAATAAAATAAAATAAAATAAAATAAAATAAAATAAAATAAAATGAAATAAAATAAAATAAAATAAAATAAAATAAAATAAAATAAAATAAAATAAAATAAAATAAAATAAAATAAAATAAAATAAAAAAAAAGAAATAAAATAAAATAAAATAAAATAAAATACAATAAAATCAAATACAATCAAATAAAATCAAATAAAATACAATCAAATAAAATCAAATGAAATACAATCAAATAAAATCAAATAAAATAAAATAAAAAAAATTAATTAAAATAAATAAAAACAATTAAATTTAAATTAATTTAAATATAAAAAAGCAAAAGTTGATAGAAATACTAAAAGAATACTAAAGAAAAAAAATAATTTGAGGATTAAACCAGGCGGAAAGCTTTTTGAAAATCATGTAAACCGTTTTTATATAAAAGCTATGTATAAGAATTGATCACAAAAATTGAATACACAAGAAAAGATATGTTCTTTAAAAAGAGTAGCCGTGCCCGTGCACTTCTCCCTAATTTCTGATCAGACTGTCTTGGAGTAATGACTCTCTGTCCACCCTTCAATAGGCTATTTCTACCATATAGCTTCCCGATAAATGAAGATTCATTCTAGATCTCAGTCAGTCTAGTCTAACTTTATTCTTTCTAAAGTTTTTATTAAAAAAGGAGGAAGCTGCAATTCCAATGGAGTAAAAAAATTCTAATTTATTTAATTATCAGTATTTTAAATAATAAAAAGATACAAAACCAATGAAGCGAGAATTATGAAATTTTGACAAGTGATCAAGGAGATTTTGGGTTTTAACATACTTATTTTTCAAGAAAATTCTATTTTAATTTTCAAGGATAAAAAGGATTAAAATTTTCAAAGGACCTTTTTCATATCCTTTTTTTACAAATTGATTAAAAATTAATTTTATTTAAATTTTTGAGGCTTCTCTCTTTCATTTGATATACATATCGCCATATTCTAACGATGTTAAGTATTTTTTTTTTATTTTTTATCCTTTTCAAAATTTTGAAGTCCTTTTCAAAGGGCAAAGGATGTAGAAATGAAAAGCTGAGTACGCAGTATTACTAAGCTTGGTCTCTAGTTTCACTCCCATATCGGTTTTTTCCGTGTGAAACATTTTTTTTACGATAATTTTTGTTGCACGGTGTAATATTTATTGCATAAACTTTCATTTGTTCTTGTAGTCCTTCAGTTTCACTTAAATCTGTCAGAATTGTGTCAATTCATGAATTACACAAATTCATTAGAGCATCAAATAAAAACAAAAACAAAGGGTTTTAGTCCACTTTTGGGCTGCAGCTCAACTTCCTCAACACAGAAGAGCGTTGCAGCGGCTGCAACTTCAAGGAAGCATATTTCCAGCTAATTGAAATTTGAATGCAGTTGCCATTAGTGGCGTTGGAAAGCAAAAAAAATGCTGTGCATTATATTCACTTAATTGAGATTCATTCAGCAGCCGGAATGAGCGTCTTTAAGCTGCCGCCAGCACTCAAAGCGACCCGCCAAAGCGAAGGCAAAGCGCAAGAAGTGGCTGGGAGTAGTAGAAGAAATTGTAAAGCACGAAAAAGGAATTCTTAATTTGACAACGAGCATAATTGAAAGCTTTTAGTCTTGGCCGTTATTTAGTGCACAATTAAGGCTTTTAAAATATGTTCGCTTTTAAATGATTTTTGTGCAATTTTTACTTTGTACTTTTTGCCACAATACAAAACCATTTCTTGCGCGCTTAGCTGTCGCTGCTGCTGCGGCTGCGGGCATTGTGCATGTCTGACTGTATTTGGGTGTGTTTGTGCGTGTGTGTGTGTGTGTGTGTGTGTGTGTGTGTGTGTGTGTGTGTTTGTGTTTGTGTTTGTGTATATGGGTGCGTACGCCTTTATAGTGATAATAAAAATGGATCCGATGACACAGCGCTTCAAATGCGTTGCGAGCAAATTGAATTTTGATAGTTCAGCTCGCAGGACATTCACTCGACGCAGGCACAGGCCGACAGCAGACAGCACATTCAATGGCCACAAGTCCATGGGGGCTGCTTCGAATGTTGAATGCCAGGGGGGAGTTAATATTGGACAACCATTAGGCGCAATGAGTCCATGGTGGGCTTCATTTGTGGGGGTTAACGCCACCGCAAGCGAGTAAAACGATACATAGATACATACTACAAATGAGTATGTATGTGTGTGTGTGTGTGTGTGAGAGCTGATGAAAAGGAATTTTTTGTTATTGCTGCGCCAGTGGTTCATTCGCAGAGATTTTGACCTCACCGACGGACACTGTGTGCGTTGGTGTGCGCGGCTGTCAATACGTCATACAACTACATACATATATATACACATATACACTAGGCGCTCGTGTTCATATATGTGTGTGTGCTGCTTTTGTAAATTAAAAAGTACTTTTGGGCATATGTTGGCAAGTTGTTTTGTTAAATCTTAACTGTTCCATTATGTTACTAACGTGTGTGCGTGTGTGTGTGTGTATGTGCCAAGTAACACATACATACAGCGCCGCTGCACATACGCCCTGGCGTTTCATTGTTAACAGTGAAATATGGGTCGAGTGTCATATTGAAACCACGGCACAGGCGTCGAGGAGGCTGCAAGGAGTTGCAAAGCTGCAGAAAATTACTGCGTTGAGTGCGCCAGCGGCGTATTGTGGGCAGCCGTTACAGCAAAAGCAAAGAAGAAAAAAAGTAAGAGAAAAGCAACAACAATAGAAAGGATACTTTACACTGCGTGTCACAATTACACATGTGACAGGCGCAACAACAACAACAACAACAACAACGATGCTGACTTAAGTGTCTAAAATGAGCGTTGGTGATGATATCATTGTGTGGATTGGGCGGGTCAAATTACAATGGAAAATTATGTGTATGGCTTTTGAAAGTGTTTCAGCATAAATTTGAAATTTTAATTTCTTAATTTTCAAACTAAGTTCAATGCTTTGTGCGTCTGAGCTGCATTGGTTTGAGTAAAGTTTTCACAGTAATAGTAAAGAAGCTATTTCTGTTTTTGGCACAAGAAATTATTACTTTGAAAACACATTTTCACTGCTTCAACTTGAACAATGAACTGCAGGAGTTAACCCTTTCCATATGGATACATGATGTTTGAGAACGTCTGCATCGTCTATGGTTGAAAGAATCAACTTTTTTGGTGGTCCTTAGAATAGTTTGAAGTTTTAGGAAAAATACGAAATTAATAAACTAATTATTAAAGTTTAAAGAAGAGAAATGTACACGGTTTTTTAATGACATATCTTAAAACTATAAAGGAAGAAGAAGCAGAAAGAATGATACATGGACGTCTGTATCCTTTATGGTTGCAAGAATAAATTGTTTGGTCCTTAAAATAGTCTGAAGTTAAAGGAAAAATACAAAATTAATAAACTGAACATTAAAGTTTAAAGAAGAGAAGTATACACGTTCTTTTAATGGTATATCTTGAAATTACAAAGGAAGAAGAAGCAGCAAAATTAGATAACTTTTTAATTTGGCGTTTTCTTTCAATTTTGATACTTTGTTTTTAATTTTGGCTGAGGTAAAAATTAAAATAAATAAAATTAAAATAAAATAATCCACACTAACCCTCAAAAATCACTTAAACACATTTTCAGTTTTGTCTTAATTCTGGCGTCCAAGTTAATTTCTGAGCTTTAGTGTATTCAGAGACCTATAGTAGAATTTTATGACGAATATTTTCGTGGTACATTTTGTCTTTAAAAAGTCCTGTTTTACAGGACATTTTTGGCATTTTAGAACGAAAGGGTCAAATTGACCCATACAAATAGGAGCTACAGGGTTAAAATGCTCCACAAAAATGTGCTTCGTAGTATTTTACATCAAATTACTGAACACATCATATACCTAAAATGTGAGGTTACATGGTTTTCGTATGCCGATTCACTAAAAGAATTTGAAAAAAAGGGGAAAACTTTGATCTCCCCTAAAAAAATTCAGACGTAAACTTTTAAAACGCCGATACACGTATATTTTTTTTTTAACCCCTCTACTAGAATCCGTTGTCAGAACCTTGTTATAATTTTTGTTGTTGTTGTTGTACAGTGTTATTACAGCATTGTGTTTCGCCATCCAAGCACAATGTGGTTGCCACAACGATGTGGCTGCTCTCATATAAAAACACTCTCAAATACAGGGTCCGAGCATAAAAATTAAAAAAATTCTTATAGAATGTTGCTTAACATTACTTAAAACTTAACTTAAAACCACATAGAAACCTAAAACATAAATTTAAAACTTTAACTTTCCCCAATAAAAATCTGTAGCGAAAGCGTTAAGCATTAAAATCAATAAAAATCAAATTCAAAAACTTTTCCTTTTCAAAACTTTTCTTTAAAGTCTTTTCTCCACTCTTGCCATACCTTGTGTCGAAATCACTTCAATTCTACAGACAAACTGCCTCTTAAACAGTTTAATTAACATTAAGCGAAAACGCGTAAACCGTAACGCGCGTCTCTTCTTCAATATTAACTGTTAACCACGCCCATTCGGTCCCTTGGGCCTCCTACGTAAGCAGAATTTCAATTAGTACGTTATTTTAAGAAGCATTTTATGCTCAACTCGAAACTTAATTTCTTCGCTGTTTTGCTGTTTTATTGTTGCGCGCTTTGTTTATTGTTTTTCGCTCTTGTTGTTGTTGTTGTTGTTGCGGCTGCTGCCATTGCTAATTGTTGAAATGCAACACTGTCAGGGTTCAAAACAATAAACGTAAATCAACTCCGCTGCTGGATGCCTTGCTCCGCTTCGCTTCGCTACGCTACTTTCTTCCGCTTTCTTCGCTTCTTTGGCGCTTTTTGTCTTTCGGCTTTTGACTGGGTCGCGTTTTGTTGTTGTGTGGCGCTGACGCTGGCGTTGTGACTTCGGACAAGTCATTGTCCTTTTGCGCTGAAAATCATGGCCTGCCATTATTTGTGCGGCGCATCTTTCATTGTTCCGGCTAAGCGGCGTTGTCATAATTTCCTTTAATGGAATACGCGCAGCGGCAGCGACAGCAACGGCGGCAGCGGCGAAAATGGCACACCAAATCAGCGTGACGACGACAGTGACAGTAGCAGCTGAAGCTGCTGCGGCGTCGATGGCGGCAGCGCGCCCCCCAAGCCGAGACGAAGCACAATGCGAATTGCCGCTGTTTATTGCGCACGAGCGCTTGCTGCCAGCTTGCTTCTGTGGTTTTTGTGTTACTTTCACGTTGTTGTTGTTGTTATTTTTGTTGTTGTGGTTGAGTTTTGCTTCTTCATCTTTGCCTTCCTCCGTATTATGTGCCGCCATTCTTTTCGGAGAACCAAACTAAAGTCAAGCTTAATGCAGTCGTTGTTTGGTCTGATGGGAAAAGTGGTTAAAGAGGGGGAAATGGAACGAGTGGCGTAATAGAGAGCAAGCCCAGTAGAAACCATAAACATTGACGTTAAATCACAGTTGAAATTCTTGGCATATTTTTACGTTGTAAAAGAAGATTAATGACTGGGTTGAATGGCTGCTTGGACGGACTTTTGTGCTACTCAACGGTAGAAAAAATGAACGCATAAAAAATCAGGTGTCTGGCTGCATAAAAGAGTGGATTATTTAATTCAATTTAGAAAAGGTTTTTGGCTTTTTTGTCGAACGATGCCTTGGCATTTTTTTAATGAAATTTTATGCTTTTTTATTGGACTAATTGTTGGGGTTTGATTGTTGTGAGGGTAAGAGTAGACGCAGCTTGAGAAGCAGTAGCGCCTGGAGGGAGTTGCTGTTACAAAATCATAAAAATGTTAAGCGAATAGAATAAAATCACCATTTCCGGCTTCAGGAAAAGTGTAAATCGTTCTGAAAAGCGCAGAATTGAGTTGACCGCTAAACGTTTTCTTTCATTGTGTGCTCTTGTGTTGAACATTTACAAATTGTTGCTACAATAAAGCATTTCAGCTCCTCTTTAGCACATCGCATATGTCATCAAAATTGTGCACAAACAAAACAAATACAAAATTCCAATTACACACCACTGTCGCACACAAATAAATAAGAATGAGAACTGAAAATAGAATTGAATTCTATTTTAGACGAAAATTGTACTCAATTCATTTCCGCCTTTTGGCTCTGTCCGGGCAAGCGGACTCGCACTGTGCCAAAGGATATGTACTCAGATGGAGACACGAGACAGGTCCTTACATGTGTCGCATGACACATGGTAGCCATGGTGTGAGTGTCTCTGCATGATGTATTTCACTTTCAGTTTCATGCTATGCAACGTTTGCCCACCTGGCCCAACTCGCCCACCTCACCCTTCCAACCCCAATCATTGCTCTGTCCGTTGCTGTGATTTTTAAAATATTTTTTTTCCGTTTCCTTTCAATTTCATTGCATCGTTGTAGTTTTTACTAGGCTCGGCTTATTTGTTTGAATTGATTTCGTTTTTTTTTTGGACTCCCGGTCTCGGCAGTCTAGTGTGAAATTGCCGAGAGAAAAATGAAAAATTAAAACTTCCTTTGGATGTCACAGTGTGTTTCACAGCGTTTTCCAATCTCAGTTCCTGCCACTGCTTGTTGCTTCTCGTCCACACTACATGCTTACTCCCTTCACTTTATAAAAGCTTATTGCTGTCACACACACACAAACACACATACATATATATTTATATGTTGTCTCCCCGTGGAATTGATTTAGATTGCAGAAATTTGTCATGAAATTGAATTTATTCCAAAATCAAAGTAAATTCCTATTGGGCATGTTGGGCCCCAATGTGAATGTGTGTGTGGCTGTGTGCAAGCATGCCTCGTGGGTCTGCCGTATGTGGGCAATTTACAGCTCAGGCACAAGTCACTAGCGACAACCACAACAACAACAAAAACAGCTACATCAAAATCAGCAACAACCAAAAAAAAAAATGTGAATTGACAGAAGGATTTATTGGTGGCAAGACGTAGAATTGTGAAAACATGAACCAGCACAACAACAACAACTATAGAAAGACAATGCAATAGCAGTGGGACAAAGCACTCCCGGGCACATTGCATAGATAAAAATAGTTTCATTTGTGTCATTGTGCATAATCAATTTTCGGACTACCTACGGTGAGATTTGGGCTAAATTCTATATTGCCGAAAAAAACAACAATGTAGACGATGTGAAGAAGAGCAGTAAAAAGCCAATTTGCATATTGGTAGTTTATAGTTTGGGGCAAGCAAAATAAAGAGAGGTGCACAATGTTTGTTCGTTTACTCACATTCAGGCGAGGCTAAGAAACCTATGCAGTATTTGTTGTTGTGCTTTTGTGGCAAAGTAACAACAACAGACTACTACTCATATATTTTGCGTGCTTTATTCAGTCAACTGGCGGTTCTTGTTGGTAGCAAATAGTAAACTGGTTAGCGTCAGTTGGGGTTGGGATACAAGTTGGTGCTAAGTCGAAGTGCCTTTTAAAGCAATAAACTATGTTAGCAACCATATGGAATCCAAATAGATTCTTTGCAGAATCGAATGTTTAAGCTTCGTTCCGATTTCATATAAGTTTCTAACGAGAGTTTTCTCTAGACAAGTTAAGCATTGTTGGAGCCTCAACACTGCGGCAAATATTTTAAAAGAAACCTGACAATAATATCGATGCACACTGTCTTTTTGTTGATTCTGTGGTCGAAAACGATAAATGCATAAGTTGGCTTGAGACGTCATTGAGTTGAGGGTACTAGCATGTTTTTTAAAACGTCTTCTTCTTCTTCTTCTTGACTGACACGACAGCCCGATTACGAGACTAACGCCTAGCTATCCGCAACCAACCGTGTTGTGAGTGCGAATGTTTTTGCAAGGTTGGAAGGGACCTACAGGTTTATGCCGATTCCGAACGGCGAGTTGGGAGCTTTTTCAATTTTACTCTCAGAAGTTTGTCAGTGGTCCTCTCTCTACTGAGAGAACAGCCGTCGAAACAAAATTGTTTTTTCTTTTTTTTTCGGTGCTTGCAGCAACGGAGTCTTGAACCTGGGTTCGAGCGTCACATTGACTCGCGGCCTATCACACTAGCCAACTGAGCTACGGCGGCTGCCGTGCAAGCCAATGCTGTTTTATGGCCTTAAGGTGGTATTCTGGTCTAGAGGCTCGATTTTGAGGTGATTTTAGAAGCGTGAAAAAAACAGTAATAGTTTTTAAAAACATGGATTTTTATCATTTTTTTATTGATACAAAAATTCAAAATTGAAGTCGGTGGAGTCCGGCAAAGTGGGGACTCAAAATGCCTCCTGGTTAACGTGATTTCAATCTTCCTTGTGATTCGAAACATAAAAATTAGGTTAATTCTTATTAATTAATTAATAATATTAACCCTTTCGACCCCCGAATTTTACCCTATGTGTCGATATTACTTTTTGGTATTTAAATCATGGAAAACTTGTCTAAGAAGTGTGCACACAACATTCAGAAGTCACCATGCCTCTAAATTTAGTTTACTTTTGAACCATTTTAGCTTAAAACGGGTTAAATAAATTTTGTATCAATATGTTTCACTTACAGAAAATTTATTTAATATATATGAAAAAATACAAAACTATAATTTTTTGACTTTATTTAAGAAACAAACAAGCAAACTACCGCTAATGTTTTCTAAACGAATCGAAAACAACAAAAGTTTATTCGCATCGATTTTGTAGAACAAACATGACCACAAAAAGTTATGCACGTAAACCCCAACTGAAATCCTGTGTGCCACATTGTGTATATGTTAAGTTGTTATTTACCGTAAGAAATTTCGCTTCTTATAAGCTTTTGGTCAGGTGTACAAGTAGGCTATTCGAAATGTTTTGCATTGATCGCGTAATTGAGTTTGTATTTATACTGTGTTTCCTTGTGCTCTCCGCTTTTCTTGGTTTGAAGGCTGCCAAGGTCGAAGGTCGGTTTTGTAGGCTGCCAACAGACCGGCAGCAGCTCACTGAGGACAGACTCGTCGGACTCGATGAAGATTCTATACCGCCTGATGAAGCAGCATCAGAGATGCTCAGTAAATACTCTTGCAAGTGTGGCACAAACCGTTGGCCAGTTGCCATATTTTATAACATAATAGATATTGCTGGCCTGGCATCATTTATTGTTCACGATTTATTTAAACGATCACTCAAAACCGATAAACGTCGTGAGTACCTAAAGCTTTTAATGTCCCAGCTGGTCACTTCTCTCATGGCAAATAGGGCAATGAAAACTCACGTTAGTCGTTGGCCTAAAATGTATCAGTGCAGCTATAGTGAAATTTATTGTTTTTCTGAGTAATTATAAAAAAAGTTATTGTTAATTCTGTCATTTTTACTTTTTAGGGCACCTCAACCCGCCACTCTCTTAAGAAATCCCCCTAATAATTACATCGCCACATAGCTATACTATCATAGAGTACGTGTGCCCAATATCAAATGTCTATGCCACACCTAACTGGGCGAAAGTCGTAGGAACAGCTGATAATCGCTTATGGGCCTCGCGAGGCGCAGTTGCTCCACTTAGCGCCTTCAAAGTAATCGCTCATTCTAATGTTAAACCCATAAATCAATCGTAGGTTTTGCTCGAAAGGGTTAAACAAGCATGTAGAATTATCTGGACGTAGCCGAATTGATAAAAAGAAATAAATTTATAATAAATAAATTAAAATAAAGGTAATTTTTCGCCTCCTTGTTACAACTTTGTTAATTTTTGAAAAATTATTAAAAACAAAAAAAAAATACAAAATCGCCTACGTCGAGTCAATTTTTATTTCGGGCAGTTTGAGTGGCGCGTTACAAATTAACTATAACTCCGAAATTACTTCGAATTTTCGTAAATTTTTTTAAAGGTTTATTCTTAAAGGTCTATACTATGAAAATATGAAATTAAAAAAAAAAATAAATAAATTTTTTCGAATTTCTAGACTGGAGCGATTATTGCTTTTGACCACAGAATTAAAGGACAGATTCTGATAATCTGACAAAGGCACATCTACCATGCCTTATTGTCGGTCTGCGGCAGAAGAAAAAAGTAGTAGACTTTGCCCTAAGTAAAAAACCATGCAATGATCTTGACAAGACATTTCAGTATCATGTGACCTCTTCAACTTTATGTTTGTAGCGTGATTTGTGTCAGACTGCTGTACATTGCCATGGGCGAGGATTTTCGATAAAAGTATTCCATAACGACATTATTGTCAAGCGAGATGTTTCAGTGAAAATTTAAACTATTAAAATAAAGCTTTGTTTGATTAAATTTGATTGGGGGCTGAGCGGGAGTGTCTTATAGAATTGAAAGTATTGATTTATAATAGAAATTCAATTCTATTGTTGTCAAATATACGACGAGCTTTTTAGCAGCTATTGTTTTAAAGTTATACAAGTGTCATTGACTGAATCATGTGTTTTAAGTTGATTTGTTCAAATATATTTGAGCATAAATTTTCTCTTACAAATTTAAGAATGCAAGTTTATATAATGACTGAATTCCCATGAAATTTTTTCGACATAATTAAAGTGCCTCAAAACCATTGCAATTTCTCAAAATGTTTATTATTACATAATAAACAAATTTCTGGCATGTGTAAAGCATTAAGTTGATTTCAAGTACTTACCGATTCGATGGCTTTCTCCAGGCGAAAGATCTCCTCTTGCAGCAGATGCAGTGTGCCGGTTTTGCCGCGATGGCGCGCAAATGCCGCAGCGCAGGCGCTGTGAATGCTGTTCACCCAGTTTTCTAATTCAACCTGAAGCGGCAGAGAGAGCAAAACATACACGTTTAGTTATGAAAATTCAAATTTACATGAACATTGTTAGAAGTGGCTATAAATATGAAAGTCGACTCGTGTATGCGCCGGCTCAGAGCTCAGAGCTAATCAATGACGCAACGTGCCGACTTGGTAAGTGGCCAAAGGCTGGTTTTGCAAATGCAAACACAAAAACATATACATATATGTAAAGTCGTATATGTATGTGTAAAGGCAAATTTATGTGCATAACAGGCTTTGTTTATGTTAGGTTCCTCCTAACAACACGTAACTAAAAAGCCCACTAGTTTTTTTTTTGGTTGGTGGCCCCCAAAGTCTGTCTTTAGCATGCAGTGATGCAATGACAAAAGCGGCCTGCTGCCTGCTGCATGCAACATGGAACATAGAGCAGCGTGTTGCATGCATGCATGAGTGGAATATGTCCAAAAATAGGCTAGAATCAGCGTTGAACTCGCGCCAGCGCAACGCAACCAGCGACTTGTGTGATATAACACGCCCCGAGCGCATTTGGAGCGAGTGCCGAGACGGACTGGCGGCGTGCGGACGTGAGAAAGTATGGCAAGGACATTTTAGCGCCCGTTAATAGAGTACGAACGCCGAGGCGTGCACAGAGGGCGGAGACACCGCTAATGCACTGTTGAGTTAGTGTGCGTTGAGTGCTTAAGTGAGGAGCAATGCAGCAACACCGCTGGGTGTGGCAAATAAGCGACCGGATCATTAATAATTAATGCAACACCACAACGTTGGCATCCATTATGCTGGCGGCGGTCGGCAGGCGCCAAAGGACAACGGGTGGCCAGCAGTAGACGCATTAGAACGCTGCAGCGCCACATGCATGCGGCGCACTTAAGGCGTTGCCAGTGCATTAAAGGGTCATTTTTCAATTGAGCAAAATTGAGCGCCTGGCGCTGTCACTGCGGCGGTGGCCGCTGCATGCGTGCGTTGTGTGCTCTGCGCCATTTTGCAGAGAAATACAAATTTAATGGAACTCAATACGTCATGGTTGAGTCTATGTGTGTGTGTGTGTGAACGTTTTTGAAGGATACGCTGCACGCGCTGGCGCTGGTGCTAGCAGGAAGCGAATTGCCGCGAGCAATGAACTTCTATGTGTGCTTTGTGTTCTCGTTGTTGTTGGTGTTGTTGTTGTTGCTGGTGCTATGGCTGTTCCTTTCATTTCCACAATCCGTTTGCATTTTTATGCAAACAAATTTTGCTATTCATTGGCTCGGCTGACTGCCTGCTGGCTCCGCTCCCCTGCGCCGACTGTTGGCTGCTGGTGCGCAATGCAGCGCTGTGAGTGTGTGTGTGTGTGTTCGGTTGCCTTGACTATTCAACTGGCTGCGTTCGACTGGCTGGTTAGCAGCAGTCGCCAGCGTGCAACACACACAATTTGCGCCGTGCTGCATGCAGTCATAATTTTCAATGCATATTTGCAAGGACATTCTTTTGTTTGAATTTGTCATTTTTACTGTATGTTTTTTTTTGCTGCTGTTGTTGTTGTTTTTTGCAAGTTTTTCTTGCTGTTGGCCCAACAGGCGTTTTTGCATAATTTTTGCATGAAAATGGCAAGTTGTGTGTATGTGTATGTGTGCGCGCTTGAAGGACTATAGCGTTTTTCAAGTGCTGGGAAAACGGTGTGGCAGAGCGTAACATATGCAAGAAATGGACATTACACTTGAATTGCCGGTAGGTATACATACGAGTATAATGGTGCAATATGCATATATGCTCAAGGATATTGCAACAAATGGCCTCAGACCAAGTTGACGTTCGCATGTGTGTGTGTGTGTGTGAGTGTGAGGGAACTTTAAAGTCTGCAAGCAATGAAGTGTTTTAAAGTTTGGACAAATATTGAACTGCATATTGTGCATTGATTTGTTCCTTCTCAATAAATCTTGAACATTTTCCCTCTCTCTGATTTCAACTGACTACGGTTCATGAATCTATGTGAGTAATCAATGCTCTCGGCCTATCATCTATTTCTCTTTTTCAAGCTTAATCTCACCCAACCATCCAAACATAACCTACATACAGTTCACAAATACTAACAAAAATGTCAATGATGCCACATTGAAATCCCTAAATGGCCAAATCCCCAATGGACCGAAATCCCCAAATGCAAAATGCAAACATTTAACACCTGATTGAAAATCAAAACGCATACATCTGTACATGTACAATTATTGTACATATATACTAAAGTAGGTACATATGTGTACACGTTCACACAGACAGATAGCATCGAAATAAGCGCTCAGTCGCATAAATAAAATCACTCATTGCGGCGTTGGCTCGTTGCTCGTTTTAGGCGATCAGAGTCGACCGATAGCAATGCAACGTCACAATTTTCCAAATCATTTGAAACTGCTGTCGGGCGTGCAGGGTTACAGAGAGCAGCGTCAAGCGTGTCTCGACAATTTTTGTACACTTTATTTAATATTTGATTGTGTCACAGACGCATTCAAATTGTAAATCGGCGAAAATTGGCATTGGCGGCATGTGACACGCGCGTTGACTGCTTTATGTGCTGACTGGGATTACCAAGTAAGACAGGCGCAACTTAAGTGGAACGAGAGAAAGAGAGTGGTATGTAGATTTAGAGAGAGAGAGAGAGCGATTAAGGGAGAAATCGAAACAAACGTGCGTGCAATGGCAGCGGGAAAATCCAGACGTTTTTCGGCCCCGAGCAATAACAAATTGGCTGTTCTGCCATGTTATGGTGCCTTGGGGATACTTTTTGTTGTTATTGTTGTTGTTGCATTGGTATTAAATGAAAATCTAATTCAAGGCGCGCATGTTAACTGCCGATTGCTTCGCATTTACATCTTCATTGCAGCGCTGGCTTATTTTATTTTTTTTTGGGCACTAGCAGTGTACGTGCGCTGTGATAACACACACACACACATACACTCATACATAGGAAAACATGGGTACACAACGAGAGGCCAGTAGAGCTGTTGGGCACAGTTCAAACATATGCTAAATAATTTGTTTTTTGCTGCGCATTGAGTACTCTCACTCAATATGCACACCGTATGTCGCGCTGGACAAATGACTGGGTCGCTTGCGCTGAACCCGCAATAATGTTGTGGCGCTAAAAAAATTACACTTTGGAAGAAAGTGATGGAAATGGCAGAGGAAAACATAGACGAATGACCATTGCTGAGTTGGGCAATTTTTATTCAAATAACATAAAAAATTTACATACCATTTCCATACCATTCAATATGTGTCTGTGACTGCAATGTGGTCAAGCAGTCAATGTTTTACACCTAAGCGGGCAAGCAGAGCATGGGCGCAGCTATGTGAGTGCTAGGCATCGCAATCCCGGGATCCCGGACTTTTTCCAGTCCCGAAAATCCCGGGATTCAAATCTTTTAATCCCGGGATTTTCGGGATTGCAAAAGATGCTTCAAAGTTCAAATGAAATAAATTTAAAAGCACAAAAACCCAATTCCTTATCTGAAGGAGGAGGGAGGGGATAGAGGGCGTCTTTTGCAAAAGGCTTATAATTATTTACTAAGCATTCAACCAGCAAGTGTTGAATCTGAAAGATGTTTTCTCTCAGCAGGGTTTATTTGCAATAAATTTCGCTCTAGATTAGAGGGCAAAACATTTAATGCCTTAGTATTTTTAAGATCTCAGTTTTTAGTTAATCACAACGCTTAACTTTTTTATCGAAATAATCGAAGTAAAACTAAAAGTACTAACAAATTAACTATTTTATTTTTTTTATCAAATATGCGTATATATGTACTTTATGATACATTTGATGCAAAGCAATAAGTTATGTTTAAGTGTCATTTTTGGATAAAACAAAATGTTATCAAACTGAAGTTAAATGTCAAATGAAAAACTTTTAAGTTAAACAAAATGTTGTCAAGGATGACTATGTTTATTTATTTGATTTAAATTTAAACTGACAATTTTGAATGTAATTGACAACTGATTGTATATGACAACTGGATTTTGGTGATGTGCCGCGCACAACCAACCACTTCGACGACTCAACACCGACTGCCTCCCTTTCCGTCTTACAATGTGATTAAATTCAAGATAAAAAATCTTAAAACTACCCCAAATGTGATTAAACTGTGTCCATTTTTATGGTAAATATATTATAAACAAGTATTTATGCAATTTGGTAAAATTGTTTTATTTAAAAAATTTGTTATTTGAATCCCGGGATTAAATCCCGGGATCCCGGGATTTGACTTTTCAATCCCGAAAATCCCGGGATCGCAAAATGGCAAAAAATTGCGATCCCTAGTGAGTGCCAATGACTTTCGAAATATTTGCGATTATTTGGGAGTTTTGTAGCTTGAATTACTGATACTGATCTACTTTATGCCAATAGCGGTAAGTAGATCCAGGTTTATAATGCTTTGAATGGTAATCAGAATTTCTGCGGCGCAGATAAACAGTAGACAGTATTTTCTAAGAATGAGTTATATAGATCATCATAATTAAGATATCTGGGATAGCTTTCTGCACTTAGATTTTGAGCCATTACATGTATTGAACTTGATTTTTTTCTTTTTGTAACACAAAATGTCCTACGGTCGTATCAAACGTTCGATAAAAACTGTTAGATAGCACTTATGCTCTGTTTTGACCTTTCGTAGCTTTAAAAGCAAAGAAACTTAAGTAAAAAGTTGGAATGTTTTTGTAATTTTTATGAATGTTTTTATTTAGTTAAGAGTTCAAACGAACGTTGCTCAGATGGATTAGCAGAATTAAAGGCGAAACACATTGATTTAGCTATAAATGTTTTTAAAAAACTGTTTGAATGGGCTTCACAAAAAAATAAGTATTGGAGCAAATTAACAGAAATGCATAACAGTAATGGGTCTTCAATGAAGACAAGCGGTGGTCAAGTCGCATTTTATTTGGAAGCTGTGAAATGGTAATAAATTGATATTGAAATTAAATATATGAATTTGATTTAAATGAAAAAGTAATATAAAATTAAAATCAATTAACCCTTATGTGTGTGATGGGGTACCCGGGTACTCAAATCACTTTTTTATCGAATCATAAAGTATACTTTTATATTACTGAGAGCTTTAAAACTAAGCAGAAACGACAGAAGTTCGTGCTTAATCCTGGCGTTCAAGTTAATTTCTGAGCTTTGTTGTACTCAGAGCCCTATAGTAGAATTTTATGGTGAATATTATCGTGGCACATTTTGCCCTTAAAAAGTCCTGTTTTATAGGACATTTTTGGCATTTTAGAACAAAAGTCTCAAATTGACCCATACAAATAGGAGCTACAGGGTTAAAATGTTCCACAAAAATGTTCTTCGTAGTATTTGACATCAAATTGCTGAACACATCATATACCTAAAATGTGAGGTTACATGGTTTTCGTATGCCGATTCACCATAACAATGTGCAAAAACTTTGAACCCCATAAAAAAAATCCAGACGTAGACTTTCAAAACGCAGATACACTTATATTTTTTTTGTCCCCCTCTACCGGAATCCGTTGTCAGAATCTTGTTATTTAAAAAAGACTTTGATTTTGTTGTGCAGTGTTTTCTGCCAGCACCAATTACTAAAAAAGATTACCAAAACCGAGTTATTTGTGGCACATTTTAGCGAACACAAAGTAAAATTGGTAGAAATACATTAATTCTTTTAAGTTTTTTTAGGTCGCATATGTTTTCTGAGGGGAGTGGTTACTACCATATCCGATCATTTCATCGATTTCATTGGAATTCCCTAAATTCAAAAATTCACTACGGAAATTTTAGCTTCATTACGCTTTTTGACATCTGACACTACCATTTTAGATTTGCCAGGTCCCAACCCTTGTTCTGACAGCTCAAAAGCACTTTTCGAACACATCCTTAAATATGAAACGAGAGAACTTTTGTCGAAATATGGTAAATAAAACAGTCTCGTCGAGCGCTCGATAACGAATTGTTGTATCGAGTCGACGATTGTCTAATTTCGTATTACAGTAAGGAAAATATTAGCCGAGTCATGGATCACTCCTGCTTGAAAATCAAGCAAACAGACGTCTAAATTCTGAGTCAATTGGTGGTGGTGGTGGCAGCTCTCATATGAGAGCTCACTAAGGCCAAACTAGGTCCATTGTGGTACCACAGCATCTCTAACCCCTTTTTTGTTAGTAGGTCTTAAACCAGCCCGAACAGGTTCAGCAGATATCTACATGCAAAATTTGAGCACCATTCAAGGCTTTCGATTCATATGAATATCTCACAAAAAGGACTCAATAAAGCCGAACCTTCATTCCATATTGAGGCCACAAAAGATTCCTAATTCCCACTAAAAACATGCTTACACAACACCAATCATATTGCGTCTAGTTTTAGTTGGATATGTTACCGCTACAGTCAGGTCAAATATTTCGTCGTTCCCCCCACCCTCAATTCGTGGTATATTGGAATGTCGGCGTTGACTATTCGAACAAGAATTCGCTGAATTTCCATTTTGTGACATTTCCTTTGGCCTTTACCAACGCTTTTACGTGTTCGTCCGCTCACTTTTTTGCGCGCATTTTAAAATTTATATTTGTTGCCGTTGCTGGCTGGTTGTGGCGGCAAGTGCCGCAACGACGACACACAAAAACTGTCAGCAATTGTGTGCACGTCCCGGTGCGAGAGTCTCACATATTCATATGAATTTATAGCTGCATATGTGACTGCGTTGACGTGCGCGCCGCTGCGTGCGTGTGTGTGTCAACGAAAATTTATCGAAATTCAATATCGCCGCGCACAGCTGCGGAATTCGTCGGCACCAGAATAGCACAGTGCGAAATATTGAAGAACTGTGCTCCGCGCACTGAGCCATTCCCGTTGTGGTTCCCATTCAGAGCCAATGCGATCGGCAGCGACTGGTTGTTGTTCGATTTGGCCGCTTATTCGGTGTTGTGTTTTGTGTTTGGGGGCGTTTCGCTTTGGCACTCACCTGGCAGGGCGCCTGGAATAGATACGCATCGCCGAACGCCGTACTCAGACAGAATATATAATCGCGCTTGGGATGCTCCGGTATGGGTTGCATAATCGCACCATCAACAATAATTAAATGTTTCGGTGCAGCCTCGACGCTGCGGCCCTCACGCGAGTCGCACGGATAGAAGAGCAGCGTTGTGCCTTTCAGGCAGACCCAGTAACCCTTCCAGCCGCGTTTGCGTGCCAATTCGATTTGATGCTTTTTGCGGAGTAGCCATTTTTTCACCGAAAGGAAACTGCAAGTAAGCCAGAAAAAATAGAAAACATTTGAAATTTGAAAATAGATTAGAGCGCTGGAAATGAATTGAAATAGTAACAACATGGGGTGGGCGACAAAAATATGAATGTTTGTGTGGGAAATGCTGGATGAGTGCTGAGTGAATTTCGTGAAAGGGTTCAATAGAGTGAGGGGGAATTGTAGGTTAGATGGTGTGGTGGTGCGGTGAGATTGAGAAGGATTTATGGACAAGAGCGCTTGACAGATAGTTTGTCATATGAGAGTAGCGATTCTGAACAGGCGACAGAGGCGCTGGTGGTGTTGAGCCTCAAATGCATGTATTCAGAAAGCCAGCTGGATTGAGCAATTTAGATAATTTCTTAATTTTCTCAGCTAAATTGAGCAACTTCGATATTTTTTCAATTTAGCTCCAAACTGAACTTAATTTGTTATATAAAAACGTAAATTTAGCTAATTAGCCATTTTTATTATTGTTTGACCGTAAATTGACCATAAATTGAGCTCGATTCGCCATGCAACCCCGTGTTGTGCTGTTATCGATAACAAAATTGATTCACAATAGACCGAACCAAAAAAAAACTGAGAAACTCACAAAGAAAAAATACGTTTGTTAATATTTGTTTAAAAATTGTGTTCATCGGTAGAGATGTTGAAAGAAAAATATTTCTAAAGGTTCAAAAAATGTTTTAAGAAAAACAACTTTTTTACTTCAAAACCAAAACATGTTCGATAACATTTTCGATAGCATTTTCGATACCAACTAAATTGAGGTGTGTGAACAGGAAAGAACAATAAACTCGATTAAGAGTTAAATTGTCTCAATTCAAATTCATTCCAATGCATTCAAAGTTCATTCACAATGGACCGAACCAAAACAAAAATGAGACTTTTGTTGGCAGCGAAATACGTTTGTTAACATTTGTTTAAAAATTGTGTTAATCGGTAGAGACGTTGAAAAATATTACTAGGGGTTCTTTAAAAAAAAACACTTTCTTCCGTCAAAAGCAAAACATGTTCGATAACATTTTCGATAACAACTAAATTAAGGTGTACGTTAAATTGAGGTGTGTGAATAGCAAAAGTGATAAACTCAATTAAGAGCTAAATTGTCTCAATTCAAATTCATTCAAAATTCATTCGCAATAGACCGAACCAGAATGAAAATGGGAAACTGACAAAGGCAAACGACTTTTTTTAATATTTGTTTAAAAATTGTGTTCATCGGTAGAGATGTTGAAAAAATATTACTAGAGGTTCAATAGATGTTTTTAAGAGAATCAACTTTCTTTCGTCAAAAGCAAAACATGTTCGATAATAACTAAATTTAGCTTTAATTTTAGCAATAAAATTAAACTCAATTAAGGTCTAAATTGCCTCAATTTATTTGGCTGTCTGAACTGTCATGGTTTTACTTGAAACAATGGTTTTAAAAAAAACTTTCTTCAACCAAAACCAAAACATGTTCAATAACAATATCGATAACTGCTAAATTGAGCTGTTCGAACAGCAAAGGCAATCAACTCAATTAGGAGTTAAATTGTCTCAATTTATTTGGCTGGACATAAGTTTCCTGTTAATTAAATATGCACCTTTGTTTCTATTCAGGGAAAGGTTTAGCAAGAAGCCACTTTGACTAAAATGTCTTTGAAATAGTAAAAAAAAAACAGGCTTTGTATTTGCTGTTGTTTCATGAAATTACTTGGTGATTTACTTTGAAGATATGTTCATATATATTAATCGACCTTAAGCCGGACCCATGTACGAGTATTTGAGCGTTAAGAAGAAGAGGGCCACAGGTCTTGAAGCAGTGGAATATGGACAGGTTGGAGCAATTTGAGTGTAGCGTTCTTGTTATTGAAACTCGGTTCATTGATAAACGCCCAACAGAATCAGACTGACTCCAATGAGGTCTTTTGGATTAGATAATTTGGACTTTTGTAACATTTTAATATTTGTTAATAATTGCTATTGTTTTTTTGGTTTAATAAAGAGCTGCACACATCAATGAAATTTACAAACAATTTCAATATACCTTCAAAAAGATAACAAACCGTAGGGACATTCGAAAAAAATGAATCGAATAACGCAATGAATGAAAAAATTGACAGCACTGAGGCATATAAGAAGAATAACGGGTACGTAGGCAGAGTGAATTGTGCAGAGCTGTCACAATGGATCATCTACAGTTGAAGAATATAAAAACAGGTAAATAAGTAGACCGACATGTGGCTCTAGGGATGAATAAATGTAAAGCAGTCATGTTGCCTGAATCGAACACAAAACTGCAAATAAGCATTCAGAACGAAGAAACATTCGATTTGCACCAAGAGAGTCCATACGTGATTTGGGTTGGCAGAAACACGTTTCTAATATTTGCTGGCACATGCATATGTGTGTATGTGTGAGTGTGTGTGTGACCTTGTACGTGTGGGCAAACTATAAAATCCTTCAAGTGTGGTGACAGTTGAGGTGTGGATAAGAATTTCAAATATAATTTTAATTTAATTTTCCACACATGCGCCGATCGCGCTCCAACGCTCCACTTTATGTGATTTTTTGTTATATTTGTTGTTGCAATTTTCCACTTGTAGCCAGTGACGGTGTGTGCAGACAGCAAGTGGGAAAACACTTAAAAAAAACACGTCGTCGCACATGCTCAAGTAGACACACACGCGCTAAGCGACGCGTGTGACGCACTGCGATGCGGTGCGCTGCGGTCTCGGAGCGCTGAATTGTTGTGCGGCGTGAAAAAATCACGCATATGCACGCCTTAGTGGGCGTGGAAATCAGCGCCTCGTCCTCGACAATTTCAATAAACACACTTGAAAGCGACAACGTCGACGCCAACGCCGACGCGAACGACGACTATAAAAAGAAATTGAATTGGAAAATATCATCAAAGTCAAATCTATTGACAATTGAATTTTATGCGTGTGCCACTGACACGGCAGCAGCGAGGCGCACAGATACGACACCAACAACAACAACTCGCAGCAAAGTTAAAAACGACTAAAGGGAGAGCAATTGCTTCGCTGTCGTCTCACTCGATTTTACGGCATTGCCAATGAGATTTGTATGCCTTCCGGTTCCAGGCGAATTAGTTGCGTGGGGTCGGATGGCTGTGTGTGTGTGTGAGCGCCCAGTTGTCACGGTCGTTAGTTGTCGAGGTTGTGTGAGGTTAAAAATGGCAACATTACTTTTTATGACAGGCCTCAAATAGATTTAGAGTAGTTTATGCTCTGCGCTCGCCTGCAGTGCGAGTAGGTCTCGCTGAGTTGGGGGAGGCGATGGAAGGTGTGTTGTGGTGTGCAGGTAAAATTGTTCATTTTGTGCCCATAACATAAATGTTTCAGGGCGCTAGAGGCGGTTGTAAGTATGTATATGTGTGTGTTTGTGTGCTGGTGGTATTGACAATGACTTACCCCGCTTTGCGGACAGCGCCAGTGCAGTTGAAGGAGGAAGCAGCTGTTCCAGTTGCCTTTGCTTTGTATGGTGACGCCATGACACTTTCGCCATCATCTTCATCAGATACGGCCGTAGTTAAGCTCATTCGATCATCGTCAGATATCTGAGAGAAAGAAAGAGAGAAAGAGGCAAGAAAATAAAGACCAAGTATTAGTTAAAGTGAAGACATAAACATTAATGTACAATTAAATTGCTGTACTTAAGTGTTGAGTGCAATATTTGTCGAGCTACTAAAGCTTTTCGTTAATCTATATTGTGGACATAATTTGATGCCAGACCTCAGGGCGTAGTGGTCACGGAGCGTTCATGAGGGTTTAGTGGATTAAAATTAAGTTTTGCAGGTTAATATAGCAAAATGTTAACGGGTAGTGGAAGTGACTAAAATTTTGATTTGAGGTGAGGAAAGATGGTAATTTTGGTTGTTGAGATTGGTTGGTAACATATTGGCTATTGAAATATATTTGTGGATACATTAATTTTGCTTTTAATTTTTAATTAACTTTTAATTATGTTATTTCATTAATTAATGCAACAATAATTACTTAAGTAATCTAAAATTGTTTGCATTTCTGTGTGAAATACTCAGTTTAATTCTTCCACTGTGTTCTGATCCACCCACTTTTGACAAATTAGGCTGTTGTATTCATTGCTCTAAACTCATTCTTCACAAAAAACAAAAAGAAGTTACTCATTCAAAAAAAAAAAAATTGTTTTGTAGTCTAATTGTGGTTTAAGTAAAAAATCTGCTAAGTGAATTTATTTCTTATTTGGACTAATTTCTTAATTTAGTCAATTTTATTTCCTTTTTTTATTTCATTTCATTTCATTTTATTGTATTTTATTTTATTTTATTTTATTTTATTTTATTTTATTTTATTTTATTTTATTTTATTTCATTTTATTTCATTTTATTTTATTTTATTTCATTTTATTTTATTTTATTTTAATTTATTTTATTTTATTTTATTTTATTTTATTTTATTTTATTTTATTTTATTTTATTTTATTTTATTTTATTTTATGTTATTTTATGTTATTTTATGTTATTTTATTTTATTTTATTTTATTTTATTTTATTTTATTTTATTTTATTTAATTTTATTTAATTTTATTTAATTTTATTTAATTTTATTTTATTTTATTTTATTTTATTTTATTTTATTTTATTTTATTTTATTTTATGTTATTTTATTTTATTTTATTTTATTATATTTTATTTTATTTTATTTTATTTTATTTTATTTTATTTTATTTTATTTTATATTGTTTTTTTACTAAACATTTAATTAAATTTTAATAACTCATTAGCAAATCACAAATGTTCTTTTAACTCTTTTTTTTATTGAAATATTTTTCATATTTTCAAACTTCAAGTTCTGGCGCCAAATTGGCTCTTTTTTGTTTCCTTATTAAAAGAAATAGTTTCATAACACTGAGATCGCATGATGACCCCGCAATTACGTCAAGGTCACCCATCTATTGCCGTAACAAGTAATTGTGCAGCGGCGAGTGCCCAACTGCGTTCCAGCGCAAACAATTTGCTGCCGTTTCATCGAAACATTTATCGCTCATACGCACCAGTGTCCAATTTACGCTTCTTTTCACCACTCATTACGCGACCATCAGAGTGTAATTTGTCATGCAGCATAAAAAACCAAAATCATTCCAAGGAAATAATACTTATTTTTGGTCTGTGTTTTTATGTGCTCATAAAAATAAAAATAAAACTGAACGCAGTTTATTTTTTTATCTTTCTTGGCGTTGCTTTTTGTGCTGTGCGCTATCAGTGCTTCTGTTTATGCATTCCTTGGTCGTTCGCTTTGCTTTTTTTCTTTCTGCCAAGCAATTGAAGTAAAAACCTCAGCAAATATTTCTTCAACGCCTCATTATCAACATCAATAACAACAATAACAACAACAACACGGCCTCATCAGCTTCCTGCGACCGGCCCCGCTGGCTGTCCTTTTTATGTGCAGATTTCGACTTTCGAGGCGCTGGACAAGCCAACGTACAAACGAGCACGTGTCGGCATTGTCAGCTGGCAGCGCACAGCCGCAGGAGCAGCACAAGGAAGCCGAGCAGCTGCAGCAAACATAAAAATAAAAAAGTACCAATTCAGAAAAAATAGGTGTCAACTTTGACTTCTATGTACTTTTATTTTATGCTTTTGCCGCGCCACACTTTTCTTTCTTTATGTTTCTCACGCGCTGCTTTGACTTTGCATTTTTCAGTTTTCTTCTGCTTCGCGTTCAGGCGTTGTTTTGCCATGGTCGCGTACGTATGCGCTGTTGTTGTTGTTGTTGCTACAGGCAAATCAAAGTGAAAATAATGAAGCCTCAACGCAAATGAGCGTTGGATCCCTTTATGTGCGCCATTCGTTCGCAGTTGCTAAATTAGGCTGCTGCGTGCTTGAGCAGACAGGTGGCTCGCAGCCTGTACACGGTCCAAGCAGGTGGGCGGCGTTTACTGTCGACACATTTGTGGCCGCTATTGTTGTTGTTGTTGCTTTTTATGGCTGTCACAAATGTACTGCGTGTACACAGCTGTGGAGGAAATGTCATTGGCGCTGCCCAGCCATTTATGTTGATGGTATGTGCTGTGTCGTTGTTGTGCTCGCAGTCAATTGCTGCTGTCTTTGGTTATTATGTACTCGTAGTTTGTTGTTTCATTGTGTTTTTTGTTGTAATATGTATGTCTAATTAAACGGTGACCCAGTGCACGTAGTGTCGATGTTGAGGCCAATTTCAGGGCAAAGCAATTTTCTACATAAGAATAGAAAATATAAAAAGCATACAAAATTGAAGTCTGAACAAAGTGTAATGGCAGTCGGTGCTTTGTACACGCTGTCGACTAGTTGACGGTGGTGCCTGGGCGTGTTTGTTTGTTTGTTGTTAACTGAAATTGCGTGGAGTCTATGGTTTACTTTCTTGTTGTGCACTTTTGTGGGGGTGCGTCAACGTTTAATGCTTTTTGAGTGCGTTAGTAATTTTATTATGGAGTGAATTGCCGTTTTTGGCGCAAAT
Source organism: Melieria omissa (assembly GCA_963971225.1). NCBI lineage: Eukaryota > Metazoa > Arthropoda > Insecta > Diptera > Ulidiidae > Melieria > Melieria omissa. The sequence goes on along the minus strand of OZ020268.1, from coordinate 121,636,862 downwards.
TTGTCGATGAAATTGCAATAAAATTAAAAAGGACCAACATTTTATGGCAGGTGCAAATGATTTATGGTGGCAGAGCAAAGCATTAAAGCGACAGAATAAACTGAGAGAGAAATGCGTATTTATTAGTTTAGATGATAAGAGAAAATACGAAAAAAGATTTAACAAAGTCACTGAAGGAAGCATAATTCAGTTTTATGAACACTTTAAATTTATTCTTTGTGAAAAATTATATTATGTATGGCATGAAGAAGGTCAAAGCTGTTGAAAAAAATCTTTCTTTGTCTGTGAAATAGTCGACTGGTGCTAATATTCGTCAAGAGCCAAGTTAGAGGACTTAATTTTGTTTTAAATAAATAAATAAAAATTAAACAAAAAATGAAAACCGCTTCAGATAATAATTTTGCTTGTATTTTTTATATTTTATTATATATTTTTTATTTTTTTATTATTTTATTTTAATTTATTTTATTTTACTTTATTTTATTTTATTTTATTTTATTTTATTTTATTTTATTTTATTTTATTTTATTTGATTTTATTTTATTTTATTTTATTTTATTTTATTTTATTTTATTTTATTTTATTTTGTTTTATTTTATTTTATTTGATTTGAATTCATTTGATTTGATTTGATTTGATTTGATTTTATTCTATTCTATTTTATTTTATTTTATTTTATTTTATTTTATTTTGTTTTATTTTATTTTATTTTATTTTATTTTATTTTATTTTATTTTAGTTTAGTTTCTTTATAACTTTTTCCTTATAGCTTTTCTTTCATATTTCTCACGATTGGTTCATTCGCTGGTCTTTAAAATTTTACGCTACACTTCAAGGTACAAAGCATTAGTTAAAGTGTGTCCTTTGAAAATCCACTCAAGTCTGCGTTTGTTTATTTTCGAACAAACTACTTCCAAGTTAAATTATCACCCATTACCAATGGATACACAAAAGCACACACCCACACACACACAGCTATACAACGCATACAATAAAGTCATTACAGCATTTTGTGCCAAGTTGAATGTCTTTATCCGTCGGCGCTGCATCCTTAGCGCGCAATCTCAACATCTTCTTAGCATCAAAGACGCCGGCATTAACGCGCCAATTTTCCATTTCATTCAACATTCGACATTCCGCATTCAACATTCATGGCCCAGCCCCCCATCTGCAGACATTTCACGGCTTTGGGGCGCACAATTTCAATGCTAATGATAATTGTTGGCATTGGTATTCGCTTTCGATTTGCGCTCACGCTCGCGCTCACGTTCGCGTTAATTTTATCGACAGCCATCTCGTTTACGACGTGGCAGCTTCCCAGCAGCTGCAAACATTAGCGCCGAGCTAAATACGCAGCAATTCATTGAGCTGCAACCTCAGAGTCCGAGCTCAACTCAATTGGCAGCGAAGCTGGTCGAAGACCAGACGAAACTTTGCTCAAAGTCAGCAGTCCTCTGTTGCGAGGTGGGAACGGGCGAGTGCTGAATGAATGTGTTGTGTGCGCGTGTGTGCGTGCGCCACATTGCAACACACAAACGCGACTATTGATGCGGCGCGTTAAGCTGGCCGGCTGATCGCGTGGCTGTGTGGGGGCTCCTGCAGGCTGTTGTGATGAAAGGACATCGCTGATAATTGATTTCGCATATCAGTTAAATGTAACAATGGAAGCATGCGTACAAAAGCCGCCTACCGACTCGCATAACACTGCACTAAATGCCAACGAAAATGCTCGACTGACCGTTTTGACTGCGCGGAATGCGAACGAAGAATGAAAATGCTTTCATGGCATTTCAGGCGGAACACATTGCAGCATAATTTGACACAGTCCGAAGCATAATTGAAGGGAGCCCATTGTTGACAGCAACAACTACAATTACAACTACAACAACTATATAAACGGCGACAACTATGACGGCGCGTTTACTTTTATGTTGTTGCAGATGTCGCTGGCGCCTAGTTTTTGTGTGTGTGTGTATTTGTGTGTGAGGGCGCGCGCATTGTTTGCAGTAATTGGACGCGCCATTCATTGCGTCGAAAATGCGAATATTGAAATGCTTTTTAAGTTGAGACAGCACAAAATGCAAATTCAAATTTCAGTGTCAGTAATCGCAACGTTGGCGTTGGTGTCGGCGGATACTAAACACGTACAGCGCATAAAAGAGAAAGAACAAATTTGTAATTGGGATGGTTTTTTTGTTGGTGTGGATACTAATGCAATTATTGCTGACCTACACTGGAGTAGGATGATTGCTTGGAATCGTTTGGCATATCTAATGACAGGACGCGGCCCACACTTGACCACTGTGCGTGTTTCAACGCTGCTGTAATTTCTCTGAACATTCTCATTACATATTTTACATAATTTCTTAGTTTTGTTACAAGTGCATAGTTAGTCGGTTGGTTTCTGTCTGCGCTCTTCAACTTAACGTAATTTGTTTGTGCTTTTTCTCAAATTCTTAAAATCCTTTGTTCTTGGTGTGAAATATGTTCTCATGAAATTAAATAATTTGTACTCTAAGTTAGGTTTCTTTACTTATTTCTTCAATAGATCACGTTTCTCTTAACCCTTTGTTGCTCCCGTTAAAATTTTGTCAAAAATACTTGTCTAATTATTTCCCATTTGATATATCTGATTCAATATATTTGAAGTCAATGAACCCATTAAATTATGTTTCATCAAACAAAGTGTTAACCCATTGTTGACCTCATCAGATTTTGATTTTCAAAAAGGTGAAAAACTAAGATTTTGACTTTCAAAAATTATTTCCCATTTGAAATGGTTTCATCATATTTGTTTCTTCAAACAAAGTATTAACCCATTGCTGACCTTATCCAATTTTTATCCAATAGCTGACCTTTTCCAAAAAACTCGTTTGGAATTATTTGTAGTTTTTAAGTGGGTTTACGTGGTTTTTAGTTTGAAGTCAAAAACATTATCAAATCATGTCTATCCATACAAACTCTTAACCCATCGTTGACCTTGTCAGATTTTGATTTAAAAAAATTATTTCCCATTTGAAATGGTTTCACCATATTTGAAGTCAATAAACCCATTACATTATATTTCTTCAAACAAACTCTTAACCCATTGTTGACCTCATCAGATTTTAATTTAAAAAAAACTGAAAAACTCGTCTGGAATTATTTGTAGTTTTTAAGTGGGTTAACGTGGTTTTTAGTTTGAAGTCAAAAACATTATTAAATCATGTCTCTACATACAAACTCTTAACCCGTCGTTGACTCCGTCAGATTTTTATTTAAAAAAATTATTTCCCTTTTGAATTGTTTTCGCCATATTTGAAGTCAATAAAACCATTAAATTATGTTTCTTTAAACAAAGTGTTAACCCATTGTTGACCTCATCAGATTTTGATTTTCGAAAAAGTGAAAAACTCGTCTGGAATTATTTGTCATTTTAAGTGGTTGTACATGGTTTTCAGTTTGAAGTAAAAAATATTATTAAATCATGTTTCTCCATACAAACTCTTAACCCATCGTTGACCGCGACAAATTAAAAAAAAAATTAGAAACACTTGTATAATGCCTTTTATTTTCAGTACTTTTATCAATTTTGAAGTCGCTTGATGTTTTCTTCATATGAACCTTAACCCATTGTTCACCTCATTAAAGCTGGATTTTTGAAAACATAAACAAATGTGTCGATTTATTTTTGACTTGGTGTGTTTTAACCAAATTTGAAATCAATAAGCCGAGTAAAACACGTTTCTTCCTACATTACTTTAGTCCCATGTTTCGTCCTTTTACAACCGATTTAGCGTAAGTTTTTTCCTAAGGTGGACCCACAATTTAAATTTTGTGATTGTAGCTTCAGGCGTTTGGGCTGAGCGATGATAAATCAGTCAGTAAGGTGAACAAATTATGTGTTGTAGATAACTTCATATTTTTTTACTGTGTTCCATTCTTCCATTTCCAATCGTCAATTATATAATTTTTGGTTTATTGAGATATTCTTCTGTTTTTTCTGATTTTGTTATAATTCTTTTGTTTTTTCACATTTTTCTAAAATTTCCTCTTCTACTTTGTAATTTGCGTGGACATTTTTCTTAATTTTTTTTTCATATCTACCTTTCCTTTTAACCATAAATTTTTCTATGCTCTTCTGTTTTTCTAGTGCAAATATCTCCCTCTCGTTTTTGCCTACACTCTTCGTCTCTTCTACTTCAGTCTTGCATACTTTTCTTACTATTTCTTTTTCATCTACCTTCAAACTTTCGCAACATATTTCTTTGTCTGCCAGTCTTACCTCCATTCCTCTATAATTGTTTACTTCTGTCCATAACTACGTTTCTTGTAGAGTCCGACAAGACTTATACTTCAACCACTACCAGTTATTTTCGCAAATCTCTTTTACGGCTCATATGTAGCTAATTTAATATAACTTTTGCTTCGTTTCCCTTGAGCCATCACTTTTGTTGGCCATTTCATCATCATCGCTCTTATTATTCCCAGCTGACCACTTTCAGTATTCAAACATTCACACCAGCACAATGCAACAATTTCATTATCTCCTCCTTCACTCACATCGTCATCCTATCTACAGCTTCATATGAATCTCTTGTTTCCCACATTTGTATCGTCTGCTGCCTTTTGTTGGCTTCATTCTGCTAGCAAAATTTTTGCACTGATTTCCACCGCTGTGCAAACAGTGAAACAACAAAAACCCCGTTAAAATTAACAAAAATCGAGCACCGCAAAAGCGGCAAAAAAGAACACAGAAACATCAGCGAAAAACAACAATGACAACAACAACAAAAGTTGCAGACAAAGTTTTCGCATAGTTTGCATGAGAAAAGTTTTTGGGGCCGTGTATCCCATAAAGCGCGAGTCATCTCAAAAATAATTTTAAAATTTTCTTATTTACAACAGACAACTTTAGCTACTCTCGAGCACTGCCAGCCGAGACGACTGAAACAGTTTTTTTTGTGCGCAATTTCAGCACATTTCGTATACGTAGAGAAATTGCCGTGGGATCAAAAACACTGTCGACGCGCCCAACTACGAGGCAGCGCACTCGAAAGGCCACTAAAAAGTAAAATTCGAGCAGGAGAGCGTGAAGGGTGGTGAGCGTGGAGCGATGGAATGGCGTCAAGGAATCAACATGACACAGCAGTAGTAGTTACAACAACAGAGGCTGGGCAACAACAATGTTGCGCCATCAACACGCATAATGACGGCGACCGAGTCGAGCCGGAATGCGACCAACAGAGAACGAAACAAGACGCAGTGGCCGATAGGCTGAAGGCAACAGAAGAAGAAATAAACAGCTTCCGTTCAGTCAGTCGCTCGTGTGGCCTTCTCGCTTGGCACAACTGTTGTTTATACATTTTCATTGTTGTTGCCCCGCTGTTGACTGTTTGCAGCAAAAGTTGCGTAAACCAGTCAAGCATTAGCCGCACTATTCGTAGTAATGGTAGTAAAATGACGGAAGCGGAAGTTGAAGCACATGAAAAGGATTTCTGCTCGTTACCGCGTCGCAGCAGCGCCGCGGCACTTGACGGCGGCTGAGCGGCTCAAAAGTCTAGCGACGATATGACAGTCACAAGTGCGCGCAGGGCGGAAGAGAGCAAGAGCGCAGCTGAGTTGGCGCAGACAGTCGAGGGTGGTGGACGCGTCGCGAGTCAAATAGTCTGCCTACTTTTTTAACAATCGTAATTACAAGGTAACAATGACATTTGCACAAAGTTGCGCATAAAATTTAAATAAAAGGCAACAGGGTGAAATTGAATTTTTCGTGTCAATTGGTATGCGGCTTTTCTCATTGGATCGCTTAAAGCGCCGCCCCCAACATTTACCTATGCAGCGAAAAGTTGCAAGTTGGA